>JAOVVA010000035.1:8880178-8894512 GCA_028565275.1 Leiocassis micropogon
TCAATTCAGGCCTGATTTCTTACTGAAAATCATGTACAGAAGATGGTTTCTTCACAGCTACCGCTGTCTTCACCATTGTCCAACAGTTCTCTATCAGGAAACTATTTCTGCCAGTTTTTCAGTTAATTAGCACTTCTCAGCCAGATATGCTAAAACTAATTAGTGACATCAATTATTTTGTGCACTGGGACAACTATAATACATGGCATCTTAATACTTTCAGCCACCACTGTATAAGGCAAAACAAGCATGGACTAAAAACTGATCCCTGAGGAACTCCTACTGAGTAGTTAATCTGTGAGGTAATGAAACTGAACTATGTTGTGTAGTACAGGGCAATTAATAACACCAATATGTTGAGTTTGCATATTCCAATTGGCTGGAACCATAAGTTAAAATGGGGCTAAAAAGTGGGCTAAATTAAAATGAATAAATCTGTGTGTAGAGAAAGAAGTGGTCCGATTCAGAAGCTGTAGCTAATGCTGTAAAATTCTCCTAGTGTCAGTTTTCATGTGTTTGTCAGAGTGTTGTTCCAAAGCCTATATCATTGAGCATAGAGACAACGATCTGGTGGTTAACCACATCAGAGGCACCTGAATTATCAGTCCGTGGCTATTGCTTTGGGCTACTGAGTGAAAAATTTGCAAGCCTAAATGCCAACACTACCAAGTTGGGAGCTGAGTTAAGTCCTTTTATTCAAACACTTTGGATAAAAGTGTCAGCTAAATGAGGTACAGTATAGGCAAATAAGGAAAATGTTGTATCCAAATAGTTATCATTGAAACGGGGGGTGTATTAGGAGTTATTAACATACCTGTTTTAGAAAAGCATGTAAAATGTTTGGAGATGGCAATGAAAAGGGAACAGGTCTGTAGTAGGTAATGGTAGTTACTGTAGGACAAGCCTTAGATAATATGTAAGCAGAGACCTGATGACAGAAGCGCACAGACATCAGTGTGTTCATCATAGCGGTCACACACTCTGTGTGTATACAGACTATACAGACTGTGTGTATATATAACTTGGTAATAAATGGAAAAGCACTGAATCATAGTTGCGTGCTCCACTACATACTATATTATCAAAACACCCATTGTAAAATATGAACAAATCAACTTGGACTATTTTATATCAACAATAAAGCTGTCCTATGAAACTACTAGTTCAGGCTGTAGATTTATTCCTGCACGCATATGTCAGACGTACAAGCTAAACAGAACAGGTGCACAGAATAGCCTGAAGCAAAAAGCGTTTATAAGGGCACACATCTGTTTTTATTTAAACGCTTCTTATTTTTTTAAAAGGATGCATTATTAATCTTTTAAACATGAAATAATGAACGGACTTCCTAAAGAATATAAATGATTGAAAACTATAGTGAAGCTAATTGCAACAGTCTCCAATAATTTAATATAAAAACACTTTACATAATATTAGAAAAGTATTGTCGGCATGGTGGCTTATTGGTTAGCAATGTGGCCTTGCACCTCCAGGGTCTGGGTTCGATTTCCGCCTTGAGTCTGTGTGCATGGAGTTTGTATGTTCTTCCCATGCTTGGTGGGTTTCCTCCGGGTACTCCAGTTTCCTCCCTCGGTCTAAAGATTCATGCGGATTCGGCTAATTGCCATTCGAAAATGGCCAGTTGTGTGTGAATGAGCGTTTGAGTGTGTGCACAGTATATGCCTTGTGTCCTAAGTCTCCTGGGACAGATTCCAGGTCCCCGCGACCATGTACAGTAAACAGGATAAAGTGGTATAGATGATGACTGAGTGTCTTAGCATTGTATTAGCATTCAGGTAATAACAATATTATTATGTAGATATAATACTATTCTTAAATACTGATTGGGTGATATTGATGAGATGACACTTTTCACATGATCACAGTCTCTTTGTGCTTTTAGAGTTCAGCTTACATAAAAGGCCAAACTGCAAACAAACAGTAAGTGCGTTCTAGATAAAAAAAATAAATAAATAAAAAAAAACAATGTGCAAACAGCTAATCTCCACAGTAGTCGGAAGATCAGTTCCGTACATCATAAACGATATTCATCATTTTAATGTTGAAAGTAAACACTCCCTTCTCCACTGAGCCTGAAAATTAGTAATGGCAATAAATCTTTAGCAAGACTTTAGCAAACGTTTCATCCAGGGAAACATATAAAGACATAATATTCCCATATATAACACAAAAGCCCATTTCTCTTTCTCTCACACTATAAGCTCTATAAGATCACCTTGTACATCAAAAACATAATATAAATATAAAAACTGTATTAAATAAACCAATTTCTATGGAAGATAGAATTAAATATGGCTTACATCAAAAAGGACTGCTTCAACTATGTGTGTGTGTGTGTGTGTGTGTGTTTTGCATTTATATTAAACACTATCAGCACAGTGTAAAATTCTTCTGAGCGAATGGCTGAATAATTCTTGCCAAAATACGAATCGTGATTTTTCTCCATGGCAATTGAGATCACTTCTCTCAAAATTATTTTTAATTAATAATAAATAAAATAAACTAATAAATAACCCCTATCATTTTTGCACACTCAGCCAGCTACAGTACTTTATGCATTAGTTTGTATCATTATTATTTTTAATAGCATTGTGTACATGTCATGGAGCTTGTTGGGTAGTTTGTAATTACGGTAAATGCATAGTTTACAGTATTGAATTTATTATCATCAAATGGTTTGGGTGCTCAAACTTAACATACTTCTAGTGTAAATCTCTGAGCTTTTGCTCTCTTAGTGTCTATGTGTAACAGCTAGAATCAACATGTCAGGTTTATTTAACTAATACAGTAAGTTATATGACAGTTACGGCTGTACATGCCTGTTTTCGATCAGACAGGAGTATATATTTAATTTTTTTGGTACTGTCCCTCCGTACAGTACTGTACAGTTTAAGCATCGTGCGAGTGAGAGTTTGACGGCGTAAATAAGCGTTTAAGCAAGGGAAAATTCAATCTTAGAGATTTAGTCTGTTTAGGGCCGCCTCCTTGTCACATGTCGCAACGAGAAAGAGAGATGAGAGAAGTGATTGAGTTGTTTGACCGAATCAATCGCTAATCTCTGGTCTGATTGGTGAATTAATAGTGTTTTGTGTTACAATTGAGACCAATGAGTGTGACTGATACAGCATCTGGGATTGTGTTCAAGTAAAAAAAAAAAATGAATATGCGAGTGAATTGGCGTCATTCAGAAATAAATGATCGCGTGTATGTATAAATCGAGATTGTGATTTTTAAAATTTTTTATTTCAATTAAGTTCGCAGACCTACTCACTACAAAAACATTGCATTAGTGTTTAGCCTGACTGGCTTTTGATGAAACCCCATGTGGAGCTTTAATTTTTCTTTAAATTTTAAACCTGCATGCTGCTACATGATTTCTTTTACACGTAATTCTTTAATAACATAAAACGTTTTAGAAATATCACTTTAACTAATGTAAAAAAAAAAATTAAAAAAAATCATTTTCAACTCACTCAGCTGCAGTAACTGAGATAGTAAGCGTATAATAATGGTAATCGGAGCTCAGACCACTACAATGATGTGTAATCAGAACACGGTTCTGCGTGGTTGAAGAGCAGTGAACTGTTGCAGCCGTGAACTCGGTAATATCTTTCACAGCCTTCGGGTGCAAATATTATCTTCGCGTGCGTTATGAACACAGCTGATAGCTGTCTGAAAAGGAAATAAACCGGTCTAGCTTGAAATTTAATCAGCGTCTTTTACAGCTCTATTAGTCTGAAACAGCAGTAACTCGTCCATCCTCACAGCGCCTGACCTCCTGCTTTACCAACAACCCATGCTGTGATATGTCGCTGCTCAGCATCATGAACTAACAAAAAAAAAATATATATATATATACGTCTGAAAAGGGAAATGTCTGAAAACATCACAGGTCAGTAGCACCGGGGCATGTGGGAGTGTTCATATAGTAGCAATGGTAGCTGTTGGGGCCTTGAGCAAGGGTTTTAACCATATAACCTGAGATGGCTGACCCTGTGCTCTGACCCCAGCTTCCTAAATGGGATATATTATTTCACTGTGATGTAACGTACAGAACCCTACAAGTCAAAAGTTTAGACACAGCTTCTAATTTCATGGTCTTTCCTGATTTTTATTTCTTTCTACACTGTAAAACAATGCTGAAGTCGTTTATGCAAAATATACAATAATTTCATTTGAACAGTTGATATTGAGATCTATCTGCTACTTCTGCTCTGTAAATCCTTCATAACGGCTCTAATCTGAGGTGCAGTTTGAGGTTAATTGGTGATTTCTGTGGCTGGTAACTCTAAATGAACTTCTCCTCTGCAGCAGAGGTACGTTCTGGTCTTGCTTTCCTGGGAAGCGCTTCGTAAGAGCCAGTTTCATCATGAAGCTTGATGGGTTTTGCAAATACACTCGACACAATACTGTGCTTGGAAGAACTATTCCAAAATAGCTGACCTTCATGCTTTTAAATTTTTTAACCTTTAAATTGTTAGTTACTTAATTACCTAATGCCATATGTGTTATTTTATAGTTTTATCTTGTTACATGGAAGAGAGTGAGGTATACAGTATTAGGCAGTAAAGTGAACATTTCATCCTTGAAGTTGATGTGTTGGAGGCAGAAAAAATGGGCAAGCATAATGATTCGAGCCACTTTAACAAGGGCGGCTTTGGACAATCGTGATGGATGGACATCTGGGAAACTCCACAATCGCAGCTCTCTTGGGATGTGACTGGTCTGGAATGATCAGGACCTACCAAAAACGTCAAACTGGCGACAGGGTCAAGGGCGGCCAAGGCTCACTGATACACATTGGGAGTGAACACTGGCCCGCGTAGTCCGATCCAATAGAATGACTACTATAGCTCAAATTGCTGGAAAATTCCACTCTGTTTGGGTCAGAACACAGTTTGTTGCGTGTGGGGCTGAGATGCCGCAGACCAGTCATTTCTCATTATTCTCAAGTATATTATAAGAACCAGACCTGTTTATAAATACTTTTAAATCAATTCCATCATAGTTCATGCATGCTGCTTGACATTTGCGTTATTACCTGACGGTGAAGTCGTAGGAGCATGACGCCAACACGGCCTTGTAAAATGGGGAGAACTGTAAAAGAGGAAATGAATAAGACAGCGGTGTGAATGAATACACTGCTGTATAAACATAATATACTGCTATAAATGCAATGACCTTCCATATTCACGGATGTGCTGTTATCAGTTACTGACTATGACCACCCGCCCCTCTATCACCAGTGAGCAGGTACGGTATTATATACCAGTCCATAACGCCAATAATTATAATAATAGTTTCTATTTAACAGCAAAATTACCAACAGGCATTGTTAGAAAGCAGAGTTCATATGTAAATCCATATGTAAATTTAAATCCTTAATGAGCAAGTCAGAGAAAACAATAGCAAGAAAAACCTCCACGAGATGACTTTCGTCTTCAGCTGTGTGTTCTCAATGCATTCTTTATTTTTTATAACTTCCCATTCTTTTAAAAGTTTCACTTCAGGTTTCATGCCGAATGTTTTAACTCTTTCATCTGCACGATTCGGCCTCTAGCAAAACGTACAAATTATTGATTGCTTATTTAGATGTGTATAACGATTAAAGCATGATGTTGAGTTAGTACTAAACACTAAAACACTTCCCATGTCAAGGTTTATAAGTCTAACACCATAGATCAACTAACTGCACAACATAAAATAAATTTCACTTCATTTAGTCACTCATTAACTTTTAACGCAGAAATCTATAGTGGTTGGCCGACTAAAATAACACGCTGACGACTTCGAACTGAAAAGCTCAGACAACTAGAGGAACCTATCGATTTCTCTGGCCTCTCACGTCCAGCCTTTCTCATTTTACTGACAGATAGTTCATTTACTAATCAGCTCAATCATCAGCTACTGTTCGAGGGGCGTTCGATTCAAACCGGGACTTGTGACGAAATTTCTTGTGAATGTAGGCGTAAAGCCGATTGACATTTACAGCACAGTACGATGATGGGACAAAAGTTTTAAAACAGGCCGTGCTTCCGTAAATGACGATGCCAGCCGAGGTGGCTCGGAGCTGACTGCATAATATTCCTGTGAAACGACTCGTACTTGAAAACTGACAGATAACTTGTTGCAAACTTGCACACAATCATTCACCAACACCACTTGTGCGTTACAGGAACTCGGCTGGAAATTATTGCCACCCCGCTGCATAGTCCTGACCCATTTCCACAAGTTTGGGCCAAAAAAGGAGTTCCTGGGAGGCCAGCGTTTCAGATTAGAAGCAGGCAGTCCGGTCATGGCCCCCGAGATACTGAGTAAACTTTCTACCTTGGCTTGATGGTATCCAAGCTCTAGTGAAACACTGGGATGAGAGCATAAGTGTAGCAGGGGATTATATAAAGGAATAAAGGGAGTTCTTACTCTCATAACTGTGTTCTGTTATACTGTATTTGACTAAACTAAAAAGGAGCACATTGAGCCTTTACACACACACTCAAATAGAGACTCACATCACATCAAGTATAACCTACTGTAACCTGTGCTTACCAACTTCACCAAGCCTTTGTCTTTAATCAGCGGCAATTTTTCAGAGGGACGGTGGCGCCGTAATGGCTGTGTTGGCGTGATTAAGAGTCAAATTACTAAACTGTACTCGCCGAGATAAGAAAATTAAAATGACAGATATGCTGAATGATGCAAGTTATTGCGTACTGAAGTTTCAAAGCAACAAATCTACGCACTTTTATTTTGGACAGCACAGAACGAGAGGTGAAAGCCGGGTTGGTCATTCAGCCGTTTCCCTTGAAGCTGATTACTTTCCTCTAACAGTGTGTTCCTCTTACACCACAGCACACGAGAATAATTTATTTATTAAAGACTGATCATCGGTTTATAGTCACCAGCCTCTCTTTCACTAAGAATTACACAAAGTTACCTTTACTCTCCGGATAGCATAAGAATGGCCCAGCAGTTGAGCTACAGGCTGGCGGACGTTGCGCAGATCCCACACACACACGCTGCAGTCTACGGCGCCCGTCGCCAACACGTTCTGTTATTTGTAATAAAAAAAGAAAAAAATCCTTTTCACAGGGCACTTTAAAAAATATATATTAACTAAATTTAATGTCTTGATCATCAGAAAGGGTTTGGTCAGACATCCTTGAAATAGTACACAGTACCAAACATTACAAGAATATATTTTGCAGCATAAAATGTCTTTACAATAAATAATAAACTGCACTTAATCAATTACAGTATTTGCTAAACTCTTTAATAAATCTATAACAAAATGATTATTATATTTAAGAAATAAACAAATGATATTGGACATAATACTAGAAATGCAAGGATTATGGATGAATTAACGCAAAGAATGATCATGTAAACTACATTTGAATTTCAGTGTATATTTCAATTAGAAAGGGTTTATCAATTAAGTTAATTTATTAATTGAGACCTGAGCCTTTTAAAATATTTACTTATAAATCTGAGTGTTTTATTCCTGGTATATGTGCTATTTTCATGTCTTGTGTTTTTACTTGGCTTGTGTTATGAATCCAGTATAATGTGTTTTTTCTCCAACATGAAAGAATGAATGAAAGAAAACCCTTGTGTTCATTACTGAGGTCACCTGGTCATATTTGCACCAATCACAGCTAAGGATCTCGGCTTTGTGCGCCGGAATGGCCAGTCGACACGAGCCGGCTTTCACGTCCCAAACTCTCAGTGTGCCATCTCCTGCAAACACAGACGACTGAGTATTATTAAAGTAGTAAAACATTATTTCACATAAAACGTATAAGAGATTATAAGTCATTTAGCAAAGAAGCTCCCATAAAGCATCCCTGTGGCATACGCTAAGAACTGTTTATACACTTGGATATAAAATCAATAACGTTTGCCATAAAACACTTCTTGGGCTTCCTGTCATTTCTTCACATTTTGCTTTCAAAGAACCAGATTTTTAATGTAGTGTTGAGTAATAGTTCTCCAGTCCCTGTACCTGAACAGTTTTAGAGGAATGTTTTTGTTTGCTAATTAATTTAATTTAAAAAGTTCATTTGTTTGTTATCATACTAGTACTGAGTAGCTGGAACAGACGTTTTTAAATCGTATCTTTAGGCAGATTGCAGCCTGTAACAGGAAAGCTTTTGTCCTCATGTCTTTCATTTAATTTATTATGAAGAAATAAGGAGGGATCAAGATTTTCATGCAGTACTGTACTGTATATCTTCATCAAATATCACAGGGTTCAAACACACCTAGAAATATCAGTGTAAACATAGGTGTTAATCAAATATAGGAATATGGAAACAAAGCTACAACACAGAAACATGGAAAAATACAGCTCAGACATGCAAGCAGACGTAAACAGACAAACTAATCAGTCGATAATCAGGAACAGCACCAATTAAAAGGCAGGGGCGGAGACAAGACACAAAATCAAGAGAAAACTAAGAAGCACCAAACATGAACAATATGTGCCTTTGCTGTGGACACTTACTATAGCAGGAACTATACAAATCATAGCAAGTGCAGAAACTACAGGAGCAAAAATAAAAGCTGAACTTAGGCAAGAACAGCTGAGTGCATGACGATTCAGGCCCAATAGCTTACACACCGCTACACTAGTGGCTCTAAACATTTATTATCAATCTCGTACCATTAATCTTGCAGCTTCAGTGCAAAACTAAAAAAGCTAATTTTGAGTCTTAATTGTCTGACTGACTGTGAAACGCTGTGAACAGTTTTTTTGTAAACAGGATGCTTCAATCAGCAAATGGTGGTCCTGCCAACTTCTCTTGCCGTTTCAGCCTGCACTAATTCTCTAATTGCTGCGTACACACTAGTACAGCAAACGCAAACCGTATCCAAAGCTCGGGAAAAATTCCCTTTTCGATCGTTCTGCAGAAACCTGTGGTCTGTGACGCTCATTTCAAGGAGCACGTACTGTACTGTAGCCATGAACGGAAGAACGGCAGAACTGCCAAGACGATGCGTCAGTGTGCGACTTTCAACAAGCGTCTCTCTCTCTCTCTCTCTCTCTCTCTGCATAAAGCCATCTATGACCTTCATTCACATAAGAAAAAACCCTAAAAAGAGGGAACTGCCTCATAAAGCTCTGTAATTCAACACTACATTTAACATTCTCTAGTCAGCAGTAAGTGAGTTGTGGGCTGGCCGTTCATCGTATAGCACACGTGTCCGTGGAGACCTGCAACATCAGCACCATTTATACCAGTGAAAAACACTCTCGTGCTGACTTAAAAAAAAAAAAAAAAAAAAACATCATTCTAGTGGCATTGATTATTGTACATATGCTCTGAGTTAAAGTCTGTGTATCGATGAACTCATCAAGCATTTTTTTTTACTGCCATCCGAGTCTGAGGTCTTAAATCCAATTCTTCAGGTCGAAGTTTTCTCCTGCGTACCTCAAACCTCAGACAGTGCAGGCGGTCCTCACACACATCTAATCTAAACCGTTCAGCAATAGTGGGGTGTGATACAGATTTGTCCTGGTGTTATGGTGTAGAGCTGAACTGACTTGAGAAGCGTTATGGTCAATGAACCTCTCAATCCTAATGAAGGAGGTGTGGCCAGTGTAGCTGTCGATCCCAGTTAAGGAGACGTGGCCTGTCTGACAACCGATCACAGTAAAGGAGGTGTGGCCTGTCTGCCTGTCAGTGTCAATGAAGAAGGTATGGCCTGTTTGTCTGTCAATCACACTGAAGGAGGTGTGGCTTGTCTGCCTACCAGTGTCAATGAAGGAGGTGTGGCCTGTCTGCCTACCAGTGTCAATAAAGGAGGTGTGGCCTGTCTGCCTACCAGTGTCAATAAAGGAGGTGTGGCCTGTCTGCCTACCAGTCAATAAAGGAGGTGTGGCCTATCTCCCTGTAAGTGACAATGGAGGAAGTGTGGCCTGTTTGCCTGTCTTTCACACTAAAGGAGGTGTGGCCTGTCTGCCTGTCAGTCAAACTAAAGGAGGTGTGGCCTGTCTGCCTGTCAGTCAAACTAAAGGAGATGTTGACTGTCTGTTCTTCAGAGTCAATGAAGGAGGTGCAGCCTGTTTGTCAGTCAGTCACAGAAGGAGGAGTGGTCTGTCTGCCTGTCAGTCACACTAAAGGAGGTGTGGTCTGTCTGCCTGTCATTGCAAGAGAAGGTGGTGTGGCCTTTCTATTTATCAATCACAGTAAAAGAGGTGGGGCCTGTCTGTCTGTCAGTCACACTAAAGGAGGTGTGGTCTGTCTGCCTGTCATTGCAAGAGAAGGAGGTGTGGCCCTTTTGCCTATCAACCACAGTAAAGGAGGTGTGGCCTGTCTGCCCGTCAGTCACACTAAAGGAGGTGTGGTCTGTCTGACTGTCATTGCAAGAGAAGAAGGAGTGGCCTTTCTATTTATCAATCACAGTAAAGGAGGTGGGGCCTGTCTGTCTGTCAGTCACACTAAAGGAGGTGTGGTCTGTCTGCCTGTCATTGCAAGAGAAGGAGGTGTGGACCTTTTGCCTATCAATGACAGTAAAGGAGGTGTGGCCTGTCTGTCTGTCATACTAAAGGAGGTGTGGTCTGTCTGCCTGTCAGTGCAATAGAAGAAGGTGTGGTCTTTTTTATTTATCAAATCACAGTAAAGGAGGTGTGGCCTGTCTGTCTGTCAGTCATACTAAATCACACACTAAAGGAGGTGTGGTCTGTCTGCCTGCCAGTGCAAGAAAAGGAGGTGTGGCCCTTCTCCCTTTCAATCACAGTGAAAGAGGTGTGGCCTGGCTGCCTGTCAATCACAGTAAAAGAGGTGTGGTCTGGCTGCCTGTCAGTGTCAGAGAAGGAGGTGTGTGCTTCGTCCCGTAGTATTATCTTTGCACTGTGTTTAGCACCACACTTATCATATTAAAAAAAATTTTTTTTCACTGATTTTAATATAATTTTCAAGTCATCGTACTCTAAAACAACATTCATGTACAATGTTGAAGAAACAATGCAATACAATAAAACGGACCTCCATCTTGTACCACCGGAACAGCTTTTATTTTAAGGTCAATTTCGAAGCACGCCAGTTATGAGTCTTATAAACCTTTGATGCTTACGTGACAAGCATTCACCGCTCTGTATAATAAACAAGTCTCTGCATTGTGAGGCTAAGTACAGAGCAACCAAAATATCATTCTTATTGACAATTCAATAACTCGCTTTACTTAACTATGGCTCGGGAGCTTTTATGCAGACGGTATGCAGGATAAGTCGCAGTCCATCAGAAAGCCGCAGTGCTGAGCCCGAGCCAAATGAATGCTTGGACAAAATGAAAACTTTTGTCTACTGCGGAATATCATGTTTGTCCAAACGGACAGCTTGATTCAGCCTGGAGCGGTTCACGCATTCTCATTAGAAGGACATGAAACATCTGTTTCTTGTGCTACACTGCAATCCTTGTAAAGTCAACTGCAGAGATTCCAAAAGGCATTTCGTACAGGGAGCAGCATTTAGTTAAACTCTTTGATTTGCAACCCGCTCTACGTGCTGCTGACTTTAATTGCGGCTAAATGGATCTCTCATCGAGACTGCTGGCAGGCTAAGCTTTTGCTTTTAAAGCTTTCATGGCGTGGCTGCCAGCCGAGCCTAAGGAAGCCCGTATCCGCAGTGTGCAACAGGAAAAAAAAAAGCAGGATCGCTGATAAGCTTTAATCTTGTAGTACCCCTATTGTTTCTCTCTTCAAAGCAAACCTTCACTGTAAATGACGTAATCAGCACGGTGCTGCCTTAGGGAAAAAAAAAAGAAGCTCGAGAAGACAGATGGAGTAGTAAAAACAAGCTTTAGAAATGGTTCTCTCAAATGTTCAAATCTTAGAATTTTCTAATAGTAAAATAGTAAACCTATATAAACAAATTTTATTATTTGAGTTTACAAAAAAAAACAAAAGCTAGCATATACGATATATATATATAAGACCCTTAATAATGGTGCTAATTTGTATGCGTGATCAGGTATATTACTTTTGCGTGTTTAAGGTGATCTATCATGAATAAACTGCATATATGACATTATGACATCACACTCAAAGCAGGAAAACTGAAACATCTAAACAAAATTTCCGCTTGAAAGAGATCTCAGAGAAACTTCCGGAAGAGTAAAAAAGTTAAGCTGGACACATGTATTGAAGACTAGGCATCAGTTATACAACAGGTAGTTCTGACTGAGTAATCTGATTAGACAAGAGGCATTCCATGAGTGCCGATAATAGACAGTAACAGCACTGGGACGTTCAACTCTATGTATCACTTCACCAAACGAGTGTTCAAAAAAGTCGTTAATTACACTAATTATCGGTGGCAGAATGAGTGAAGAGCAGCTGCCCGCCAAAATCCCACATTCAAAACCAGTCACAGAAACACTTTCAGCAGGAAAACACATCTGATAACGTTATGTCATCTCAAACACTTTGTCTCCTAAGTAACTTACGACTGCTTCTAAGTCGTTACGAATTGCCTCTGAACTGTCCTTGTTGTTCTGGTCAAAGCTAATGGGAACTACAAAGCTAACTAGCTTCTAACACAAGGCTGAATCCTAAATCCCTCTTTAACCTCTGATCAAGGGCACTACTACTTAGTGTGTGGAATAAGGGAGTGTACACCCTACATAGAGCGCTAGCTTTTCATTTAAAGGTATTTGGGATTCAACCCCAGAACCTGGAGTAAGTGGAAATAGAAAGTAAATCTTGTATGTTTCTTAGGACTGTCAAGTCAAGTCAAGTAAATTCTATATTTTATAGCATGCTTAAAAAGCAACCGAAGTTGACCAAAGTGCTGTACAATGATAAGAAAAAAATAAACAATAAAACAACCAGGATTAAACAACATAAATGATAGCCGGCTAAAGTTAAACTTAACTATGTAAAAAGTAAATAAATTCATTTAGTGACAATTAATAAAAACAGTAATCAAATGAAATCATAATATATTTATCAAAATAATTCACCACCTCTATGGTTTACTCTCCGCACCATTTGGCTACATAATACCGGGAAGGATTTAAAACTATTTTTCCACCATTTAATTACACTAACTGTCGGTCGCCAGCTCCACCAGTCGCGGTTAGTTAGTTAGTTCTACCAGTTGTGGAAGGATGTGTGTGAGCAGAATACCTGTTTAAATAAACAAACGATTCATAATCTGTTAATAATAAATGGTGTTTGTGGAACTGAAGCAATATCACACTCGAAGTCATGCTGTTGTACTGAGTATCAGCACGGCTGTGATGCCCTTATGTTATCAGCATGGCAGTGCTGTTGTTTAATACAGAAGCATAAACTCAAGTGTGTTTTCGATTAATTATTAAATCAATTCGATCACTTATTTATGTCCTGAAAATACAAAAGAGGACACGAACACGAATTTGTGGGGTCACAGAAAGCCGAATACGACCCCGTACTCGGTAAATACTAGCTTTAACCCGTTCCTGACTGTTACTACTGAACAATCCATTTGCATGACCAGGAATCATCCTGACGTAAACACACATCGATGGGGGTTACACTCCTCCTGCCGGAGGTGTGAACTGAAACCACCGGCTCCCTCGGTGCCTCTTCCATCACTGAGTAAAGGACAGAAAGTAATTTCATGGTAGTGCATATGATAAGTGGCTTACAATTAATGTGGGCGAGTGGGTGTTCGATGTACCAAGACCCAATTTTAATGCATATTAATGGGGAAATGTGGTTTGAAACTTGGGTTGGTTAAGCACATGAAGTACATTGCCGGTCACGTGTGATTACAGTCTGTTTAGTGAGTTAATTTATCTACTTGATAAGTCATTTGTTAACATGTCATCACGGCAACAGTAACCAATCTCAGACGTCAGTGAGCTCATGTATCAGAAAAAAAAAAAAAGGTGCAGATAGTGTGTTATGCTGCCATATGTCTGTAAAATCTTTGGGACACATGAATGAGTCGAACCAAAGAGCTGAGTCTAAAACATTATATTTCTGTAGTTTATATTTTTGCTTTTATTTTATATTGTGTGGGTGTGAGTCATTTTGGCTGGAGAACGTATGTGAATTAACTTTCAGGAATGACAAAGGCGTCATTTTTTTTGACATAAACTCCTTCAGAGAAAAAGTCAGATAGAGCCAGATCAGGACTATAGGGAGGACGCTTTAACACCTCAGAGTGTCGACAGTGTCGACAGTGTGGGCAGAAGTGTGCAGACGTGCAACGTCAAGCGAGAACACGACGCCCTTGAATAGCAGTCCTTAGTGATGGGTCGTTCATGAACGATTCGTTCTTTTTGAACGAGTCTTTAACGTGACTCAGATGAACGAGTCGTCTCG
>JAOVVA010000035.1:8904150-8915362 GCA_028565275.1 Leiocassis micropogon
GGGCACTGGCTGGGAATCGAACCCGGGCCTTCCGCATGGCAGGCGAAACACCTACCACTGAGCCACCAGTGCCCTGAATTTGTGTTTTATAAACTTTTTATTTTTTATGTTTTTCTTCCGAGGCGGCACGGCGGTGTAGTGGTTAGCACTTGCACCTTCAGGGTCTGGGTTCAAATCCCAGCTAGGTTAGATTCCTGTCTCTGTGTGCATGGAGTTTGCATTTTCTCCCCGTGCTTGGTAGGTTTCCTCCGGGTACTCCGGTTTCCTCCCAAAGACATGCAGATTAGGCTAATTGCTGTTCCCAAATTGCCCGTAGTCTGTGAATGAACGTGTGAGTGTGTGTATGTGTGTGTGTGCCCTGTGATGGATTGGCACCCTGTCCAGGGTGTACCCCACCTTAGATAGACTCCAGGCCCCCCACGACCGTGAATACAGGATAAAGCGGTATAGACGACGATGAGTGAGTAAGTGTTTTTCTTCCTGGAACTCACTTCCAGCAGGCAAAAAAAATACAGTTAACAATGACGCATTCGCAGATCACCCAGCGTTTAACGTTCTGATGAAAGCTCATCATAACATTCCACTTAACCCACTTGAATTCATTTGGTTAAAAAAAAAAATCTACAAGGCATGCTGTTATAGGAAATTAATCAACAATGACTTAATATAATAAGGCCTGAACCTGAGCAGTGCTGCTCTTGATTGTTTTATACTCTTGCTAGTTATTTTGTAATAACATCATGCGTTGAGGTGGTATATTACGCCAATTTGCCAAGAATGGCCTTTGATTTTATTATTAATTATTAAAAATTAATTATATCTTCAACATAATTATTATTATTATCCATGTACAGTTATGGAGCATGTACTAAACAACGTAGCTTCTGTAATGTTATAGCAGATATAAAGAGTGGTTCTCTCACCAGAATCTTTATTTGGATTGCGATGAGGCCCTGACACTGGAGACTCCTTCCATAAAGGCTCCTCGTATAAAACTCAATCATATCAAGTGATGTTTTTATTATTATTATTATTTGTTGTATTTACTGTTACAATTTAAAAAAAAACAATGAATCATGACCTCTAGAGTCGAGGGTTAGATTTTTTCTGCTCTGAGTCTGTGTGTGTGTGTGTGTGTGAGTGTGTGTGTGTGTGTGTGGAGTTTGCATGTTCACGGCTTGGTGGGTTTCCTCCGGATACTCCAGTTTCCTCCAACAGTCCAAAGACATAGATTAGGCTCATTGGTGTCTCCAAATTGCCTGTAGTGTGTGTGTGTGTGTGTGTGTGTGTGAGTGAGTGTGTGAGTGTGGCATCACGTCCTGGGTGTACCCCGCCTCAGGTCACCTGGCACACCGGCCCCCGTGTGACCCCGAACAGGATAAACAATATAAAGAAATAAAGTGAGAAATAACCATGACCATGTGGGCATCTAGAATTTATCGTTCAGCACCACTGCAGTGTTTTCTTCCCCTTTTTTCGCCAGCAATAATTAATTTGTTGTTGTCTCGACTCGAGACCGAAATGCACGAACATTAATGAAAAAAATCTTTCACTTCTGAAAATCTCAATTCCACACGACTTCATCTCTTTGTTCCGTCCTTTCATGGTTTTGTTCTAAAACCACATTAAAAGCATATTATTTCCTTCGCCAAATAGTTTCTGGAACTCGGGTTGCGTTTCGACAAACAAAGTCTCCCCTCCGGTTTGTGGGTGAGGGTGAAAGAAAGGATGAAGACCAGGGCAAATAAAAAGGACTGAATTTTAATCGGTGACATCTGCTTCTTCGTTTTGTTTTTTGTTTTCATTTTGCATAGAAAAAATGGTTACATATTACAAGAGCAGAATGGGGATTTGAAAAAAAAAAAACTAAACAAAACAAACAAAAACAAAAGATAAAAAAAGATACAGTAGTGTGTTTCACTGGCAGATCTGACACACGACACGAGTGAGAGCTGTAGCGCAAACATCGTAGAGAGAATCCCGTCTCTCCGGGCAGTAGTGACCGAAGTGCATCGTCATAACAATATACAGCTCCAGTATAAACTCTAGTTACACTCTTAATACACATGTACATATTTACAGGACGAGTGGTTAGTTCTTCACAACACGCACTCTCATTCACACCGCAGTTGTTTTTATTTTTTTTGTGATTATCTGGAAAACCTTTGGTTTATTGTTTGTTTTAATGTGAAAATAAAAGAATTTCTCTAAGATGTCCTGATGCTTGTACTTATGAGCACAATGTCTCAGAGGTAAAGTGGGCGGGGCCTTTTTTGTTTAGCGCCACCAGTCTCAAGGCTGATGTCACTGCATTCACAAACTGTGTAATTCTCTGCGTCCGTTGTCCTCCGTCTGTTTGATCTTGTACCTGTGAGTGTGCCGTTGTTATCTGGGAGAGATGATGGGTGTCGATCATTAGGATTCTTAGCCATGCCCGGAATCGAATTCGATTAGATAGATTGGTTCGTGTTCGAGCAGGTGATCTTATTTCAATATTGTTTATTTTCTTTGCATAAACGCAAAACACATCAACGAAGCAAAAACACAGCAGCAAATTTAGAAACAACATTATGGACGCGTTCACACTAAGGTCTCGATCCCATAACATTACATTTGCGTATCAAGCCCGGGTGCTCGTTTTCTCTTTGTGATTATGGGCAGCTTACCGCCACCTACTGTATGGGAAATTAATAGGAAAGAAGCAATATTACTAATGTGAATGCTGTCCAGTCGGGGGAGAGGGGGGGGGCGGGGGGCAATCGTCCCCGAGCACAGTACAAATCAATCGTGCCTAGGGTGCGTCCTTACTGAACATCGCATACTCCTTCATGATTGGTTACAGCATGTGTCAGTCTAAAAATAAAAAACAAAAAGGATTCCACTAAGAGGAGATATGCACCTAAGTGAATCTACTCTACTTGTGCTGTTATTTGTATTTATATAGATTTCATTTTTTTGTTGTTGTTGAGGCAACTCATTTATTTCTCCTTCCTGACTCCAAAAGTGATTAAAAAAAAAATTATTCCTATATGATTATATATGGGTTTGCATTTGATGGTGCAGTTCCTCCATGATCCTGCAGGTGGTGCTGAGAAAAATTATCGAATCGGGATATTTATAAAATCGTGATACTTGTAGAATCGCAATACAAATCGAATCGGCAGCTCGGTATCGTGATAGCGATATCGTATCAGGTGGTACCTGATGATGCCCATCCTTTATATCATGGGCGTGTGTGATACGCAGCCAAATCACATGGAATTTATATAAAGATGAAAAACCGGAAACCTGTCTAAAGATGAGAAGTAATAGCCTAGGCAACGAGTAATGATCCACGCTCCTCATTAAACTTCTATTTAACTGGATGAAAAGTGCAGTTTTTAATCCTTGTAATATTCAAACCCTGCCATGGTTTTAGCTTGTTAATGTGTTTTGCTTAATTGTCCAACATTTAACATAACTAAGAATGTTTACATCATAAAGATGATTTGTAATATTTTGCACTGGGGCTGCATACACAGGCACGATCTTTCAGGTAGAACACATGGAGCTCAGCGATAAGGGTGATGAAGGTTGTGAGTTCGAATCCCAATGAGCTTGGATCTGATTCAGCATTACTGAGATCTTAGTTGCTGAGTTGTGTTTCAGTCACACCATCATGCAGAACAGCATCAGCCGATCATGTGCCGTTTGTGTGAGATAAAAACTTGTGGTATTTCTCCATGGGTGAAGAACAAAAGACAACCGCGCGCCCATTTCATTGAAAATACCAAACAATCATCCGTGTGTGAACATTGATCCACTGATAGTGCAGCGTAAACAGTTCCTAGTCCAGGCTCTCAGAAAGCTCCCACCTCAGTCCCCCATGGCCGATACGGTTTAGCAGAGCTGGAGCTTGAGCTGCTCTGCTGTGACGTCGACGACGCGGACGAGCTGGAAATGGAAGGGCTGATGGTCGCGGATGAAGTCATGCCAGGAGCAAAGAGCGGGAATCCGGCGGGAAACGACAGGGGGAAGGTGGCAGAGAGCGAAAGCAGCGACGCCGAGAGCGGCGGTGCAAAGCTGGCGGCGTGAGAGAAGGAGGAGCGATGCGGCTCCGAAGAGGAAGACGAGGACGAGGGCGACGGCGCGGCGTGCGCCAGGAAGGCCGCGGGCAGCGGGTGCAGAGGGTGGAGCGGGTGCAGGGCCTGAGGGTGGTGCGCGATGGATGAGGCGATGAGCTGAGAGGCGCAGCTGCTGAGGTGCGAGACGAGGCGGACGCGCAGCGGATCGCTCGAGTCCAGTCCTTCCACCGAGCTCAGGTAGCGAGCCACTTCTGTGAGACACTCGCGGAAACCGATGCTCATGAAGTCCATGGCCAGGGAATGGAAATCGAAATAACCTGAGTGAGGAAAAGAGAAAGCACGGTTAACGCCTTTATCTCATTGTTTATCGAAGTCACCTCCTGATGTGGAGGATTCAACATTTGTACACATTCCCCTGATAACATGGCAGGAAGCAAATGAGATACAGACACCATCGATAGCATCGCAGGAAGCAGCTGAGTGGTACGTCTACTCAATAGGCTGATGTTTGGTTTTATTCAAGGTGACTTCAAAAAGATATTATAGGTTTAATCATTCTCTCAGTGATGCTCACACACCTTCATACATCTAATAAATAAATAAATAAACAATTGGCCTCAGCTTTTTGCCTGTTAATATTATGTTTATTTTATTCCAATAAATAACATTTACAAAAAGTGCTTTCATTTACCGGTTTTTATTTTTCTTCAAGCTACATAGTTCACCTGAGTGGAAATTTTTCCCTTAATGTAAATATGTTGATATAATAATAAAACATTTTTTTGTGTATTTTTACCTGCTGAGTACACAACCGCAAAACACAAACATACGCACACACACACACTCAGTTCTTCTCAGAAAGAAGACACACAAAAGAGAAGACAAAAAACTTTTAGACCTGAAGTGCAAAATGCAAACACATAAAAGGAACGCACATACAACAAAACAACAATAATGACCGAAATAGAAAAACAAAAACAAACATGACGGTTAAAACCAGCACTTTTAAGTTGCAGCCTAAAAAAATTACGGAAGTACGCCATGACCAACATCATCAGCTACATCCAGCCATCCATCTATGTTTTTTTTTTTTTAGAAGAACTGAGAGAACTTTTAGGTGGCACCATTTTAACTCGGCTTGCTTTGGTAAGTTCTGTTAAAAAAAAAAAAAAAAAATGACATCTAAATTGTAGACCGTCATTAAAGTACAGTCTTGGGGCATTGATTGGTGGCAAATCGAATCGGCAGCTCGGTATCGTGATAATGATATCGTATCAGGTGGTATCTGATGATGCCCATCCTTGTGGTTGGGTTTCTCGCCTGCCATGCGAAAGGCCCGGGTCAAATCCCACCCAATGCTGGGTTGGGTCAGGAAGGGCATCTAGAGTAAAACCCGTGCCAAGGTGTGTGTGCGGGTCGGATGGACGGCTGTGGCAGTCAAAAGACTAATAACATCATTAAACTACAGTGTCTTGCTTGTTTTGCAGAAGGACCGTGTAGTCAACCATGGATGGAGGTGGCTGATGATATACAGTACCAGTCAAAAGTTTGGACACGAGTTTGGATTTATTTTCTTCATTCTAGAAAAATCCTGGATTTGTTTTTCAAAACTTTGAAATAACACATATGGCATTAGGTAAATAAGTAACAATAACAACAACAACAACAACAGTCTGCTGTTCTGGAATAGTTCTTGCAAGATCAGTATTGTTCAGCAAGAACTGTTCATCACCCGTTATAAAGGATTTACAGATGATAAGTATCAGATAATCATAAGTAAAGAAGATTCGTCTCAATATCATCTGTTCAAAGGAGAATATTTTGGACGAATTCAGTTCTGGTTTACAACATAGCAAAAAATTAAAATCTGGAAAGACGAATGTGTTTTTGACTGTTAGTGTATTTCCATCATTTTTAGGCTGCACCTCAGGACTGATTCTGTTTGTTGTGTCTTTTTGTTTGGTTGGTTGTTTTGTGTATGTGTGTGTGTGTGTGTGTGCGTGAGTGTGTGTTTGCGTTTTGCATTTCAGGGCTGAAAGAATTTTTAATGTTTATTTCTGTTTTTCCATTTTGCACTTACGGACAGAACGTCTTGGTGTGTTTTTGTATTTCTGTTTGCATTTTGCACTTCAAGGCAGAAAGTTTGTGTTTTCCCTTTTTCTGTGTATGTGTGTGTTTGCTTTGCTCTTCAGTGCCACCGTACTCATGTGACTTTTGAAGATTTAAAGAAAGATTTCCCACACTTGAAGAAAAAAAAAAAAGTCCTTTATATACTAGACGACTTAAAGACAGGAAATGTATCTAGCTTTTAAAGAAGAATCTAAATATTACATGGAAAAAAAATACTTGCGTTTTAACATATTTAAATTAAGGTCAGGAATGTTACTTCAATAAAATGCAGAATGTCAGTTAAAGAAAAATAAATAACAGTATGTTTATGTTAAACTCATTAAACAGAACTCCGTACAACTTAATTTAAAATAATAAAACAGACCTAACGTCAATATGTACAGTAAAACCAAAATCGAGACCAAAATCATTTTTCGAATTGTAAATTATATACTTTATGCAAAATCTGCTGGTACAATAGGATTCAAATTTCTTAATTATTTAGAACTGCCATTTAAATAAACAAACAAACAAATAAGTAAATAAAACATACAAAATGCTTTTCCCATGTCGGTGGGTGGGGATGATCCAGGTGGAAGGTGTGTGTGTGTGTGTGTGTGTGTGTGTTCTTAGGTGGGAGTAGAAATAAGTGACAGTGTAAATGAGATGTAATAACATTGAAGTCATTTTTTTGCACGAACGACAAAAAAGTGCTATAATAAAAATATGATATCATTATTATTACTCAAATAAATCTAAAGTAAATGCTTGAGGGAGGCTAGAGTGAAGCATGATGGAACGATCCCCTCTGCGCTGAACACTCTGGGCCGCTTGTGTGTTTGTTTTTGTCTCCCCAGTGCACCGAGTTTACACTCGCTGTAAAGCGCAAACACACCCCCAGCGGTGGGCTGTGTGAATACGGCCTGCTCGCCTCCCACTGGTTTATCAAAGCAAACACAAGCTCGGGGTCAAGTGATGCTTTTGTCCTGCCTGCGCTTTCCCACGGGCTCAATCCTGCCATTAGCGTCGACTTCCACTCCTTTAATCTGAGCCGAAAGAGGCCGAGCGCTCGTGTTTCACAACACGCACACACACAAACACACACACACACACACACAGAGAGGAAGAGGGAGAGAGGAAGTAAATTAACTCTTTACCTTTTCCTCCTGTAGCCTGAAGCATCTTTAGATGATCTACTGTCATCTGCAGTATTTCAGCCTTCTCGAGTTTAGCAGAGCCCTAAGAAAAGAAAAAAAAAAAAAATATATATATATATATATATATTATAAAACATATTAATATAATATAATTATTAATATAATATTCATCATACTATTTTTCTTTTCTTGAGTTGGCTGACTTATATTCCTGAAAATGTAATTTAAGGCTTCTTTTTCTTTTTTCTAATTATTTTTTTTTTTTACATATCCAACATATATCAGTTCTACTCATTTCTCTCTTACACTCACCTGTTTCTCGAAAGCAGTCGGCACCAAGCGACGCAACTCCGATAGACTGTTATTGATCCGGTCTCTCCGTCGCTTCTCTATTATCTGCGGGAAAAATGAATCAGCACCGCGGTGTTAAAATTCTCACAGCATATTCATATACACGTCTGTTATCTGTAATAATCACGTCGGTGCTGAGTTGCTCACCCCTCTGCGTTTTTTCCGGGCCATGACCTGCGAGGTGGTGGTGGGAGAAGCACATCTCAGAAATGAGCTGGTGCTCTGGCTGTAATGAGAAAGATATAGAGAAATGGATTGACTAAATGACAAATAGAAGCTGACCGGGTGTGCTGTTAGAGGAAAACAATCAATGATAAAGGGACGAAGCAGACCTACTCTTATCTCTCCCATCTTTTTCTAATATCAGCAGCGTGAAATGTTTTATTCCTCTTATACCACAGGGAGTCACCACCTATTAGGATTTTATTTTACTAAAGAACTACACACTGTACATTTTCTGATTAGTTTTATGTTAACAGCTATTTAAAGTGAACTGCCACTTACAGTGTTAAAATAATAATAATAATAACAATAATATAGAAATTTTACATTGCATTGAATTAATAGCATTGAATCGACTCTGACAGTAATTAACTGACTCTTATAGCATTGAACCGACTCTTGCGGTTACATACTGACTCTTACACCATTGAATGAGCTTTAACAGTCATGAACTGATTCTTCCAGCATTGAACTGACACTTAGTTAGAGGTACGAACTGATTGTTAAAGCATTGAACTGACTCTTACGGTGTTGAACTGACTCTTACAGCATTGAATCGAATCTTACAGTGTTGAACAGACTGTTTCAGCTTTTACAACGCTGAATGGACTCACATGGTTGAATCAATGAATCAACTCTCACACTGCTCAATCAACTCTTACAGTGTTCGGTTGAATCTTACAGGTGAGATGACACACTGTTTATTACCTTAAACAATCTTTATATAAAAAGTCAAGCTTAATGGAGATAAATCCTAATTCAAACGGTTCTTCCGTTCCTGGAAACTGATTCATTTTATTTATCCTCTTTATTCAATATTATTGTTACTATTAATTAAATAAAAAAATATTATGGATCAAAGAATGTCCATTATTATAATTTACAGAGTGCAGGGTAAAACCCACAAGGATCAAATTAAATCTTAGAGTATTGCATTAGGACCTGAATGAAATGCCTCTTTCAGTTGGATAATTATTGGCACCCTTCAAAAGAAATGGACAAAAATGATTTGGTCATTTCAGGTCTTAATTCGAATCCAGAAGTTTAAGATGGTGTATTTATCATTTGGAATGGGTCGCGATACATCATCGATTATGTCACTAAATTTATTTTTAAGATATGGATATTGTGATACCTTTTTAATCAAGTGTTTAAACGTATCTGATAATTACATGGTAATAGAAAGCACATGTATCTTTAAAATGGTAAAATGTTTGTCAAAGTTTTACAAATACTCATTGTGAGCGTTACTTATGCATTACACGCTCGCGTTTTCGTAACAGTATGATACAAATTGTGTATGGCAGAAACACTACCGAGATTCCTGATGCGATAGTTTTGCCTATTTTTCCCACCCCTTGTCCATGTGCACAAAATTTTCAATATAAATGATGGGCCTTTTTTTGATTAAAGGCAAATGAAAGAGGAATTTCTTTCTAAGGATGGAAAATAACTGTATAATTAACTGTAGCATGTTAATACTCAGTAAATGAGTTAAACTATTTAAGAAAAACTAATTACAGTTGTTGCTGTTGTTTCATGCCAGTTCAAATGTTATTTACATTAGTTCATTAAACTATTTAAATTTTCAGTGTTCACTTTTGCGACTAAAATAGTTAAGAATCGCATCATGGACGTTAATCTGGAATTATAGGATACATGATAATATCAAATTGGAATAAATTATTATGAAATCCTGATAATAAAATAGCAAGATCACCTGTTGAACTAAGGTGCCACTTTTAGGATGAGAATTATTGGCACCCTACAAAGCAAGTTTTTGTTCTTCTTTAATGCCCATCTCAGCCTGCTAATATTAAACAGTCTTGCATTTTGTCCACTTTTGTGGTGCTTTATATATATATATATTTTTTTTTTTTACTACATACAATATAAAAACAAATAAAACAGTATAGAGCAATTGTTGAATGCACTTGATATACTATACATATATAGTGCATTTGCAGAAATTGTTTTTCTTTTTTTCTGCAGTGTGTCATTTCCTATACAGATTTCCTTAGAAATTATTTCACTTTTAATTTCAACAAACACGCATTAGGATCAATATTAAACAATAAACAAATGCTAATTAACCATTTAAGACCTGCAACAGAAGAGTGTATGTTATATGCTTAGTTATTACTATGCTTAGTAATTTTTGCACGTCAGTTTTTGATGCATTTTGATTGCATAAATAAGAGCGAACACTTTCATCACCAACTTCAGGGCTATATATGTAATAAATGCACAGGAACTATATAAGCCAGCAGAATTGCCTTTGCCCTTCCAAAACTGAAATGCAGCTCTGTTGCTTCCTCATTTAAAGTCATGCACGGTATAAAACTTCTATCCTTCTATAAAAGCACTCACGCGGGATAATTATTCTCACTGCCCACGTCGATGGTCTCGTCCATGTCGCTGTCGGATGTGCTGTCCTCACACGGCCGCTTCATGTCGGCGCGAGTGCGTGCTTCGGGGCTTGAGCGATCGGAGCGCGAGCGATGTGCGCACAGCTGGTCGTGGCGCGCGCGCGCCTGTCTGCCTGATGTGTTTTTTTTCTTTTACTCTCTGAGCTGCTTTTCCCACGGAGCGCTCGAGCCTCGGGCGCTTTCCCGACACGCCCACATCCCTTACAGGACACGCCCACTACCCCACTTTTTTTTTTCTTTTGGAACGCCCACATCACAGGAGGGGGGGGGGGAAACAGAATTCACACAATTCACAGTGTTTCGTGCTAGCTGACTAAGATAGTGATCAAAATAATGTACCAATATCAAAAATAATATCAGTCATAGATATTAATTAAACAGCAAATTACACCATTTTCGGCAGTAAGAAATATGCATTACTAAGGGTTCACAAGGGCAGAAAAGGATGCGCAGTAGGAAGGCAGGGGCTATTGAATTACAGATTACCTGGCTGTGTGGCCCCTTGGCTTCAATTGCAAAGCACCTGGCTGCACTGTGGTGTAGCGGTATAAACTGTGGCCTTGCACCTCCAGGGTCTGGGTTCAATCCCCGCCTCGGGTCTGTGTGCATGGAGTTTCCTCCCACAGTCCAAAAGGACAAGCAGACTAGGCTAAGGTGGCTCAAACGGATAAGGCTGTAGGTTATTGGGTTTCAGATCGGAAGGCGGGGGGTTTAAGCCACAGCTCTGCCAGGTTTGAGCCAGGCCCTTAACTCTGTCTAGAACATCTTCTCAGAGATGTAGCAACAATGCAAAAGAAAGACAAAATTTTCAATTCAATTTTATTTGTATAGCGCTTTTAACAATTGTCATTGTCGCAAAGCAGCTTTACACAATCAAAAG
>JAOVVA010000035.1:8927305-8938012 GCA_028565275.1 Leiocassis micropogon
TTATTTATTTTTTCTCTCAAAGAATAGATCATTGGGATGGATTAAAAAATTGGGTTACATACTATTCATACCATAAAAAAGAAATGAACATTTAAAGCATGGTTACCTTTTGAAATATAGTTTAGCGACCTTGCCTCAAAATTTCAACCTCAAGAGATTTATTTCAAAAGTGTTAATTAGAGAATTTAAGCTTAGGAACTTTAAAATAAGAACGTTATCTAAAAATATATCTGAAATCATAATCTCAGAAATCTTACCTCAAAAACCTAAACACAGAAAGTTTACCTCGAAATCTTTATTACTGGAACTCAAGAATGTTATTGTAACAACATTATCTCAAAACGTACATTTAGCACCTTTAGCTTAGAAATATTACCTCAGGAGATTTATCTCTAAAACCTAAACTTAAGAACCTTAAGCACCTTAGGACCTTGATGTGTTTAGCCACTTCATATCCTTTAGTGTTCATTCTGGAGACCTAAAATAAGTTTATTTGGGGGGAATTGCTGCAGATACATTTAACTGTAAATAGGTTCCATGCTTTCATCAACAGCATGGATGACTACACTAGTACCATATACATACAACCCTTATTTATTGTAAAAACACCCTTTAAAGAGAATAAGTGTCTTCAGGAAAGCTTAACAATGCTATCCTTATCTGACATTCCTGCCAAAACTGGAAGGGGTTCTCTTACAACAATCATATAGCTAAAATTCTACCCATAGCTTAAGTCCACTTTTAACATTTTGTTTCTCAAGAACATCATATATAGTCCACAGCTTGCTTGCATAATAAGGAAACATTAATGTTCTGTATCTATTAATGAATGTATTCTGAGTATTTTTTACTGATTGTAGTAAAAAAAATTAACAAGCTCACACACACACAAAAAAAATTATTTGCCTCAGAAACTTTACCTCAAGAAAAAACTTTACTTCTGTATTTGTATTGTATTCTGGATATTCTTTGCTGATTAAAGTAAAAAAAACAAAAAACAAAAAAAAACCAAGCTAACAGACACAAAATTTATTAGTCTCAGAAAATGTATGTAAAAAAGTTGAATTCTGTATTTGTATTGTATTCTGAATATTTTTTGCTGATTGAAGTAAAAAACATTATCAAGCTAACCCACATAAAAATCATTTGCCTCAGAAACTTTAACTCAAGAACTTTAGCTTAGGAATTTTACCTCAAGAAAAAACATTACTCTACGCACCATAAACATTAGCTAGGGAGATTTATTTTATAAAAATACAATAATTTAGATTTTAAAAGAACTGAGTGAGTGGGAACTAAGCAAAGCTGTAAACTTTGAAAGTTCCTGAGGTAATGTTCATAAGCTTCGGTTTCTAAAAAATGTTATGTTTTCTGACCAAATAACACCAAAAAAATGGGCTACATATTGTAAGTTAAGCGTTAAGAAACTTTTGTGACTCATATGTAAAAAAAAAAAAAAGAATGTCGTTCCACTTAGCAAAATCATAAATGTTTTATTGTTCAGACATAAATTACATTCATCATCCCAATTTCACTGTAGTACTATATTTCTTTAGTAAATGGTACATTTTAATCATATTGCCAGTCCTAATGACTGACCCTCCCTGCCTTTCCTCAGGCGTTCAACCTTATCAGTGGTGTGAGCTGCTGAAAAGCACTAGCACACATGCTTGACCCTCTAAACCTCTGGCCTGTTGCTGTACTCTCAGATCCTGCTGAATCTTCAGCTGAAGGTGACGACATGGGGTTGGCTGGTGTTATCAGCTGGGCAAGACAACTATGCACAGACTCCAGATCAGTTATGTGAACACTACTCCTTTTCAGATACAGCAGGGGAAACCTGGTAACATTCCCCGCAGCTGTGATTGTGGTGGTCCAGGCCTGGAAAATACCTGTCATCAGAAGGGCCGCAATCAAGAATCTCCACACTTTCACACCAGCAATGAAATGGAGGGAGAGGTGTTCATGATGTCTCCCAGATCTATCCTGTTCTATTCTCTTTTCTCCTACAGTGTTTTTTTCCCCGGCTGCTTATCACCATCGAGTGCAGGGTCCCTTAATGTTCAATAGTTGGCAATGGTTTTAATTCCTAAAGGTGTAACTTTCTTGAAACTATTTGGGGAAAAATACTATCAGGCCTTAACCAAGTGCCTTAGAACAGAGTTTGTACTTGTGTATATTTTTTCTGAAATGTCTTTCCTCTTGCTGCAGTTTGTGTAGATACATTCTTCCACTACATATCTTGTCTTGTGTAATAATTACCTTCATTTATCTGGGCAGTGTGATCAGCCATGAGAGTAGCACAGAAAAGCAGACCCAGGCTGGACTTGGCCCAGCTAGTTCAGCCTTCAGAACACCTCAGTCCATCTAGAGGTCTAAGCAGGGTCCCATTTCAACCAAAGGAAAGCTGTACAACAGCAACATCAAGTCTGTTCTCCTCTATAACATTCAGGACTGGAAAGTTAAAAAGAAAGGCAGATATGAGACAGATTTCACCATTAATGTCAAAATCTTATGACCTAACAAAATCAGCAACATCATACTAGAGTATCCAATGCCATCTGAGGTGGTTGGAGCTTGTCCTAAAGATGTCCAATGTCCCAAGGAAGGCATTACATTGGATATCGTCAGTGAAGTGCAAGCCAGGTCATCCTAAAATTCCTGTGCTTATAAAACAAGACAGAATAGGCACAGGAAGCAGCCCAGAACAGAGTCTCACTGTGTCCAAAACAAGGATGTAGATGATATGTAAGCAAGGATGATACAACATCTTATAAGCCCTTTTCACACAGAAAAATACCAATAAAGAGGTGATACAAGACCCCCACAATATTGCATTTTCCCTAGCATCAAGTAATTCACCCAAAACTCACAAATTTTGTGAGTTACTAAGCCACCCCAGTGTTTACTTTTGCACATTGACATCACTCATCAAAAGCAGTGCTCTGTTCAGAGCTCAGTGCTTGTTGTCTCCCCAATTCACTCAAAATACACAAACACACACAGATTAATAATTATCGTTATTGGCTACTGTGTCAAAGCTCTGGTGACCTAGCCAATTATAGCCCTGCCTAGTGCTGCACTCACAGTATGATCCCACAATAAAAGCCTGCTAATCCATCTCAATCTCAGCTGATCTTTTAATGCCTTGTTGTTCATGCACTACAGCTTTAGCACTAATTAAGTCTGATCTACTCTATCCAATATACCATTGAGTTAGCTGTTAACAGTTTGCGGTTGTTTAAACCCTGGTGGCATGTCTCACACACATTACATCTTAAAACATCAGACAACACATTCTTAAATTCGTAAATAGTGTATGCCCAAACTATGTTTCAGTGGATAGGTTCACCTGGATACTGTAGATTTGTAAAACTAAGGATACGTTTTCTTCTTAGTTTCTTCCTTATGTCGTCTCAGGAGGCTTTGCCTTGCCACATCTGGCTTACTCATTATGGATCTACAGTACATCTGGTTTCCTGCAAAATTGCTTTGTGACAACTATTGTTAAAAGCAGTATACAAATCACAATATAATTTTTAAATTGAATTGTTTAAAAAGAACTACTGGATGAGTAAATCCATTGTTATTGGATTACTATTGACCTCATTTATTCTTCTGATTTATTTACTTTCCTGTTGAGTTGTGGTGCTGTGCTTCTCCACAGGACTTTTCCTTGACTTATTGTTTCTGCCCAGTTTAGCTGTAACACAATGATCTTAAGGGAAGCGTCGCTTGCTCTGAATTGCTCATAAGGGATCTAAATTTATGTCTGGATTTCTTCAAAGCTGCTTTCTGTCATTAAAAGCTATACAACTAAAAGTGAATTAATGTTATGATTGGAAAATCATAGTAGATTTGCAGGTGAATGATTTATATATTTATGTGCTCATGCACTGTTTTTCCTCTGTGTTCTACTCCATAAATGATATCGGAGCTGCAGACTTGCAGCCTATTGAAGAAAGTATTTTGATGATGTCAGTGAGAAAGAGGGCAGTGAATGGAGGTGGAAGTCACAGTTCATTGTTCGACCGGGTAACAGGATAAGGCCAGAGCGCTATGGAGAATAATGACACGCTACACTTTTATTGCTACTATTGACCAAACAGCTGTGGGGGGCAAGTGGCTGGCTGGCGTGGTGCACGGTGCAGCTGCATCATGGAATATGACAGACTATGGCTACTGTTGCACCAAGCAGCGCTCGCTCTTTTTCTCCCTCTCTTTTTCTCTCTCTCCCTGGAAGTGGAGACTCAAATAAGTCTTCAAAGCAGCCTGTAGAGCACAGCTGGCTAGCACAGTGAAAGTGTGTGAAAGGTTGGGGATTTTAAAAATAGCTTCTTACAGCTACAGAATCACTTTTTATTTAGACTCTAAAACATAATGACATAAGTGCACCATGGGTACAAAACAGTGCTGCCATTATAGTGTGCAAATTCTGACTTTCACAAGTCCTCAACCTCATCACTCAAGTTCCATCCATCCATCAATCCATCTCTGAACCTCAGAACCTCTCCAACTAGGGACAGTGGAGGCCAATGGTCACCATTGGATTTCTTCCTATTTTTACAACCATGGTAGGACCACCAGTTAACATTCACACATGCATCCACACACTAGGGGCAATTTTCGAAAGCCAGTTATCCTAATCTGCATGTCTTTGGACCGTGGGAGAAAACCAGAGTAGCCTGAGGAAACCCACCAAGCACAGGGAGAACATGTAATATAATTGGGGTCTTACCCCAGGAACTCAGCTGAGGAAAAATCTGATTATTTCTATGGATTTTTTTTCACTGCTGTATATCTTACCTTTTGCCACCAAAACAGCGATGCACTGTGTGTTCTGACACCTATGGAACCAGCATTAACTTTTTCAGTAATTTCAGCGACAGTACCGCTTTTATTGGATTGGGCCAGCCTTCACTCCCCACATGCATCACTGAGCTTTGGCTGCCCATGACCCTGTCGCCAGTTCACTGGATTTAATTCCTTGGAGCACTTATGGTATGTCCTGACCACTGCAGACTGCATACCACAAGAATGGCAGTTTTGGGGTAACTCTCATCCAGTTGTCCAGCCAACTACAATTTTGGTTCTTGTCAAAGTCACAAAAATCGTTATACGCAATAATCGTTATTTTTTTCTGCTTCCAACACATCAACTTCAGGGACAAAATGTTTACTTGCTGCCTCACTGCCTTTTAGGTGCCACTGCAATGAGATATTGTAACTGTTACTACGTACTGTGACAAAGGGCCAAATTGTAATGGGTGTTATGGGACAGAAAAAGTTCAAAACTGCAGCTCTTGTCAGATGATCCATACACAGAGTGGCATAAATGAGCTTTGCATGCCCATAATCCTGTCACCAACTGGTATATAATTGATATAATTGAGTTATTGTTATGGGTGATTGGGATATATGCATATAAATTGATATTTTATAAAGTCACATATAGTAATGACTAGTTGGAAGGGTACTTTCAACACTTGAGTTTGGACCTTACATGGCTGCTGTGTGTATTTTTCCTTCAAACTCCCTTAGGCACTTCAATTATTTAGTTTGGACCAGACCACAGGTGTATTGGGGAGAAAGAACTTCCTTAAAAGGAAGTGGTTGTCTAGCACAGGGGTTAAAACACTCTGATTCGGAAACCACACTAGTTAATTAAGTACACATGTTAATTATTAAGATGTGGCAATAATTAAGTTGACAACTTAAACTTTTTGTACTATATATAACACCAGGAAACAAACATGTGTATCTTAGAAGTCTGATTTTTCATGCCATGCTGTTGTGCAGTTATAGGAAAATAAGGTCAAGGTCAGGTTGGTGTGATCCTGTTTTCACCCTGAAGTATTTTCAAATAATAATAAGCCCAGAGTGTATTATTCCTCTAATACCACAGCAGGTGGGACAATGAATACAATTTAACAATATTAAATGGAAGTAAGATGTACTTTGATTGGTAGTATAACAGATTTTATTTATTTATGATCATGTGTAGAAATTGTAGCTGGTCATGTCAGTGAGAAACCTATATATATATATATATATATAAATGTTTCTGTTTCAGAGAACAACAGCAAGTTGAAACTGATGTCATAATTTACACAAATGCACACTTTTTAACATGTTTTTATGTGCAATGTCATTTATAAAAGCTCCTGTGTAACTTGTTAATATACAAATGCATATGAGCTGCTGTAACAGAAAATCAATCAGTACCTTCTGACCAATCAGATTAGAGAATTGTCATATGGTAATCAATGTATACAGTGGTTATGTACTGTATATATTCTGGATATTATTTATGGTAACACCTAAACTTTATGCTTTTATTTATTTGTATTTTATATATATATATATATATATATATATATATATATATATGTGTGTGTGTGTTTTAATATTTAAAAGCTTCTGAAGTTGCAAATTAAATGATACTTTTACATTGACATTTTATCTATTTGCGTCTTATGTACAAATAGCAAACTGTGTATTTAAGAAAAATAGGAGAGAAAAACACAAGGAGAGGAAGTGAACACTTAACACCTCAGCATCTAAACTCACATTTCATGTCATAAGGCAGAAGTGCATCTGTTTACGATGGACCGGTGTGGTTAACTGCACACAGTCACGATCTCACATCCTGTATGAACTTTAGGGAAATCCATTGCACTCATTACACACTTTCAATATTCAAGTCACCTGCTACTTTATCTGCACCCTGACTTTCATCCCACATGCTGATAATATGGGGTGTTTTAGTATTTCAGTCAAATCTGAGTGCGCCAAAAAACGTCTTTGATTACTTAATTTTACTGATGTTGTTCTGGCTTTTTAAAAAATTTATCAGTAATATAAATATAAAAATTAAGACTAAATTAGGGAGAAAATCAGGGAAATTCTGTTCGGAATCTGTGGAATGATATAAAATTGGTCACATCAAGGGCAGCTATGGAGCACTGTTTCATTTATAGCCATTACAGCCAATGTTTCATAGCTAGGTTTAAAGATCACCAATACACATGGGAGGATTATTGGAGTTTGATATGTTTTTAGCACAAGCCTGTCGGTCTGATGTGTGAAGAGACCGAATAATAAAAAAAAATACAAGACTTTTAGAGTTTATGAGTTAAGTCATATTGCTTTATTGTTAAAATGTGAAACTCCATCCATCTAGGAGCCTCTGTAGTCCAACTAGGGAACATTGAGGCCAATGGTGACCATCGTATTTGTTCCTATTTGTACAACCGTGATAGGACCTCCGGTCAACATTCAAACACGACGGGCAATTTGGAAACGCCAATTAAAATTGTCCTTTTAAAATCGACCAAAAGCTTTAAAAAACATTTGATAAAAATATTTTTAATGAGATACATAACAAACATCAACTTTTGAAATCCTAGTTAAAGGAAATAAACTTACACCCTTATTTACTTTGTTCTCCATAGTAGTGATTAAAAATGATGGTTCTTGTGAATGTGGTTCTGCCAGAAACCTGTATTGTCCTCCGGCGTCTGTTTAACTGAAACACATCAATCAAGTGGAAACTGTGTGTTGCTCTTAATTTGCCCTAACATGTGTGTGCTTCCTGTCCCACTGGCTGATGTCGCAAAGGTCAGGGCCATACATCATGGTTTGATTGGTTTGCCCTCTGCTACATTAGCAAGGAAACATTGTGTTAAAATCCTGCGAATACAATTTGACATGAAGTCAATTATATAGACTATATAATATTTTACATTATACAGTAGTGAACAGGTGAAAACATACACCATGCCTGGTGTAGTAGCCATCTGAAATGACAGCTTAAGCTAAAAAAACAAACGTTTTCCCCAAATGCTAATGCTCACTAATACAGTATAGTAAAGGTTTTTTTTTTATTTAATTAAATTTTTTTTAACTCTCATACATTCTAGATTCATTACATGTAAAGTGAAATATTTCAAGGCTTTTTTTGTTTTCATTTGAATAATTACGGCTGAAAGCTCATGAAAACATTAGCTGCTTAGCTTGTTTCTAAGCTACTTGCTATTTTGCACTGAAAGGAATACCTAAAATAGTTTCCTAAAACATGACCAAATTAAGGACCTCAGATGACATCTGTCTCATTAATGACGTCGGTTTCATCTAAGGAGCGTGCAGGTAATGTTAGAAAAACATTTTGATTGTGATGCCGTCTGCACAGCTGTGTTGTGCAATTCAGGCTGCGGTTATGAGCGTTGCTAACACCGTCTGACCCAGAGCTGTGTCCTGGAAACAGCATGTGTCACATAAGGTCACTTCAGGTCACACAGAGTGTCCAGACAGGCCATGCGGAGGCCTTGATGTAGCTCAGCATGGAACCCGGAGGACACGTGTGAATGTCTCTTCTGCTTGTCGCGTGTGTGTGACAGCAGCTGGAACTTCATTTACTCTCTGATAAATTATAATGCTGCCCTGCTGTGTCAGACATTGGGTTACAGAGGGTCTCATGTAGAGAATGCAGAGAGAGGAACAGTTATATAGTTTAAAAGTGTAGTTAATAAAAATCCCTGACTTTTACTGGTAATACAGAATATTTTGGTTAATGAGGATGACACAATGGCGTAGTATTTAGCCCTATGGCCGTGCACCTCCTGTCTGTGTGCATGGTGTTTGCATGTCCTACCCGTGTCTGGTGGGTTTCCTATGGTTCTTCCAGTTTCCTCCCACAGTCCAGAGACATGCAAATTGATCTAATTGGTGTTCCCAAATTGCGAGTTGTGTATGAATGTCTGTGTATTTGCCTTTTGATGGAATGGCACCATGTCCAGGGTATGCCCAGCCTCATGTTCGAAGTTTCCTGGGATAGGATAACTATCCTGGGATAGTTTTTTTCACTTGGATTATTGTTAAAGCATCAAGTTTTTCTGGAAACCAGTTCGCTTTCAAGATTCAAGATTTGCTATGAATTGAAATATAAAGCTACTGCGTAAGACTTCACTACCTTTGTAGTAGACTTTCAGCAAGCACTTTCTGTCATTTTAGATTCTCCATCAGTTTCTGCTATACTGTTCTTCTAAGACTCCTCATCTCATAATCATTGGGATGAAGGTCACAATGAAGATAAAGAAGTACTGTAGCAGTTGACTTTTCTTTAAAAGTTTTCTTTAATCTTTGCTTCCAAAAAGCTACACTTTCTTGTATTTTTGTTGCTTCCTGAAGGACTGTTCTGTCGCTCATTTTTAGTCCAGTCCCTGTACCTGACCAGTTTAAGAGGAAGGTGTTTTTGTTTGTTAAGCCACACAGTGACCTATGAATTATTCAAGCATAAAAATGTAACTTAAGCTATGAACCAGTGAGAAACAGATACAGATGATGACAGATGATGAGGCTGGTGATTAGTACAATGCTGATGTTGAATGCTGAGTGGTTGGAACAGACGAGAGGGGAAAAGAGGCTGATGCTGCTAAGGTTTTGTACATAATACATTTTTAAATTGTATCTTTAGGCACTCTACAGCCTGTTTAAGGTAACGTTAAAATATCTTCAAGTATAACCACCTAATATGTATCAGCATTATTACATAGTTCACTTATTACCTGTTATAGAGCTCCAATGCAGAGATATCCTCCGTCAGATACAGATTTGAAACCAAATTAAAAAAATGTGCATGCTTTGCAAACTGAAATTGACACAACTGTGACAGCCTTGACTTAAGGGGTTAAATGTCTCCTACACTGTGGGAAATTCCCTTTGTTATATGCACAGAGCAACCAACACATTTAAGAACAAGTAACCAGAACAAGGAGAGGAAGTGGAAGAAGACTCTTAACACCTCAGTGCATGAGCTAAGGTATATTTTATATCCTAAAGTGGAAGTGCAGTTGTTTATGATGGACTAGAGTGGTTACTTCCACACAGTCACGATCTCACATCCTGCACACCTCCCCTTGTCCGACGGAACTCTGGAAGTTAACTGCTACTTCTTTATCTTCATTGTGACCTTCATCCCAGTGATGATGAGATGAGGAGTCTTAGAAGAACAGTATAACAGAATCTGATGGAGAATCTAAAATGACAGAAAGTGCTTGCTGAAAGTCTACTACAACAATAATGAAGTCTTACGTAGTACAATAATTTTATTGTATTTCTGCATATTTTACAGCAAATTGGTAAAGGAATATACATTATCAATGCATGTTACTTTTAATATTTGCTGCATTCTTACTTTCAGCCAAACATGGTATTGGTGCTAAAAAGTCTCACCTAGATAAAAAAATAATTCGTCAGATAAGTATCATATAACACTATTTTTCATAATACTTAATGCTTCTTATCTCCCAATCAATGCTTCATTTTTTTGAAGAAATGCATACACATTTATATTCTTATCAGATAAAAGAAACACATTTGCTAAATACAATTTCATGCCCTTTTATGTTTTAGTGTCTGTGTCTGTCTTTTTTGAATTCAGATCTTTCAACAATCTTAACTGTCATACAGATGAAACTTGGCCAATATAGATTTCACATGAAAAGACATAAACCTGAAAAAAAAGTGTATTATTCTAAAATGCTAAATTAAGATATTGCGACATGAATTTGACATGGTTACAGACACTACAGATTTTTTGCTTTTTAAGCTTTTATCAAAAACAACAGTTTTAGCAACAATTTTTACATGTCATATGCTTCTAGAAGCTTACATCAATTTTAGTATCAATGCTCATAAAGAAATATAA
>JAOVVA010000035.1:8938112-8949587 GCA_028565275.1 Leiocassis micropogon
ATGAAGAACTTTGTTGAAACTGTTTACCAAAATGTTCTGGTTGGAGTCTTGAAGTTTTCTTCAAGCTTGTTTTTATTTCTGGAAAGCCCACATACAGTATTTGTGCAACTATTATTTGCATTCTTATTAGGATATTCTAAATGATCTTCAATGGCTCATTAAAATCCCATTTATCACAGCATTGACCTTAGGAGAGACTCAAAGGACATATCTCCAGAGAAAAAAAGCACCCGGTGGGAGTGGGGACAGACTTGCTGTGCCCACGGTGATGTTGCTGATGCTGGTGTACAGAGCAGGAGGAGGAGGAGGAGGGGGAGAGGGGGAGCCACCGTGGTGGCGTTGGTGGAGAAAATAATAGCCCCAAGGTAGAGCACGGCAGCAAACAGGAAGGGTGTGGACAGGATCCGAGTGCAGCTGCTGCACCGAGCGGCCGTCTGTTCCCACAGTCTTTGATGTGCGGGCACACTGCGCTCTGTGCCATGAGATAAACACCCTGGGAGCGCCACTTTGTTTGTGTTACACATAGCTCTGTAATGAGACGTGGCCGCACTGAGCCTGGGAGAAAGGCAGCCGCCGGTCGTCCGCTTTCAACGACCGGTCAGTGAAAACTGACCTAATGCCCTGGGAAGAAAAAAAAAACAGGACTGTGTAGCTTTTGTTTGGAATTGTTTGTTTTTTCCTACGTACTCCTCATTTTTGCATTAGCATGGCGTCATCTTTTCTGAAGTCATTCTAAACATACTCCTCTTTATCAGCGTCTCTTTCTGATCTATTATATTCTCTGCTTGGCTCAAATCCCCTTTATCCTTTCACACTCTGTAAAACCTTATACTCGCCTCGGGAGTACCGAGTACTGAGAAAAGCTACAGTGTTGCACAAGAAGGAGGCAGACATTCTTCTCCGGGCTAAATAAAGTCTCTGAGACACGCTTTCTTAGGGACCCATTGGACTCTCGAGTAGCAACAGCGAGCAGTGTGTGGACGGCCCTGTGTCAGCACTTAGAGATGGAAAAACATTGCGTTTTTGACAGGAACCCAGAGGCTTGGAAATAAACCTATGAGTACCTATGAGTAATGCAGGATGCTCCGAGGAGAGCATGGCTTAAGTGTTTTTTAGTGCAGAATGATCTCTAAAGGGCAACCCTAAAGATTTATATATAGGATCAGATCATTGACTTAACTGTTGCTTTCAATGGAGCAGTATCTGTGTTTGCAGAACACTAATTTTCTTCTTTTATACCACAGCATTTGACTGCATTGTCGGTCAGAAGTTGTTGATTCATTTTCTCTAACAGCATCTCAGTATGCAGTAGTTCCGCTTCTAAATGAACGTTCAACGTTCAATATTATTGCATGGGATCACGTGTGGGAGGTGATGGTGGATGCAATTGCAAATAGTTTATTCTGTAAAGTAGAAGTGGTGCTAGCATGACGCCGGTGAGAGTGATTAGCTAGGTATGAAAGGTGCTGAGGATGATGGGTAATGTAGTTCCCGCACCATTTTGCACTGCATTTACACCGCAGTGCAAAGCGTACAAGACAATGTGTACAGTTCAAAATGGTTAAGATTTCGGTAAGATGATTATTTTATGGATGATTTACGGAAGGGGCGGCAGTGGTTAGCAAGGTCGGCTTAGGTTTGTGTGCGTGGAGTTTGCATGTTCTCCCCGTGCTTGGTTGGTTTCCTCCAGGTACTTCGGCAAATTAGGCTTATTGGCATTCCCTAATTTTGTGTGTGTCCTGCGATTGCCACCTCAGCCAGGGTGTACACCACCTCATGCCCTAAGTTTCCATGAATAGGCTCCAGGCCCCCCTGCAACCCTGAATACAGGATAAGCTGTATAGGACATGAATGAAGGAATAATTGTTTATGGAAGGAGTCTCCAATGTCAGGGCCTTGTAACAGTCAAAAATTGTCCACCGTGGGAAAGTCTACAGGGCTTGACAAGACCTGAATTTTAGTTTTGTTTGTTTGACAAGCTGTGATTTTTTTTCCTTTTAGAATTTTAACTATAAGTGATGTAAAATATTGGCACATTGCATCGCTCCATTATTAATCATTTTCATATAAAAAAACATCACCAAGCATTTCGCTGAGGATTTATCACATTAAATGAAATGTTCTTCTTTTGACCCTAAAACTAAGGCTGTCACGTGCACACGTGAACTGTGTACTTCAGTCTGTTTTCTACACGACACTTATGCAACGCACACAATGTATTGCTTTTCAAAAACGTCTGTTTCCTTAAGCTGCACATTTTCTGCTGAATACACTCTTTTAAACACGGTGGACATTTCTGTCTCAGCCACACACCATTGTCATTCCAGTCCTCCGGCTTGTGACACTTTTGTGGTCTACTGGGCAGACAATGCTTTTTTGGAGCCATTGTTCATGCCTATTTATAAAGCAAGAGAGTGGTGAGAGACAAACAACCACCCAGGTCCCATAGGTACAAGCTGTGGCCAATGTTTCAAAAGACCCAGGCGTGCCAGAAACCTCTAATTAGGCTTTGGTAGATTGGGGAATAATGAAATATCACGTTTGTTTTGACTACCCATCATGAGTCATCATGAGAAGGGAAGCTAATGGCTTACTTCGGAGTATATGTTGAGTGCAATACATAAGGAGGTGCGTGTTAGGCATCCTTTATTGCCCTGGTGTTGATAAGCGGTTTTATTTCCATGCAGAATTCAAGAGGCTGAATTGCTCTAGCAAGCGTGTAGCTTGGGGGGAAAAAAATGTTCTGCACTGAGGATATAAATGATCACAAGTGTCTGATTCACTTTTACAGTTTGACGTTAAAGTAATCCGGGTGACACTCCCACCACAGGACTGCCTTCACAAGCTGGCGATTTGTTATTATAATGAATTCAGAATTATTCATTACTGATTACCATCGCAATAGGGCTTTCGGCTAGCTCTTTGCTATTTCCATATTTAAATCTGCCATATAAACCTAAATCTCTAAATGGCAGGTGACAGGGCATGGCAGAAGTGTGTAATCCAGTCACGTTTAATGAAGAAAAGCTCTATTATCCCAGTTCATGGACTACATGGCTGGCATTCAGGAGCACACAAAACCGCCGGCCCACTCGCCCAATGAGAAAGGACGGTTCATTTTTTGCCGCACAATGGCCCGAAGTCGTCAGTGTGGCTCATGATTATGCAAAATGCTCCATTTCTCGACTTGAGCCTTTATTAAACTCGCCCATTCCAGAGCTCCAGAGTTTGGAGTCCTGCACATTCCTGAGGAGAAGCAAGGGGGTGTGGGAACGACCTTGAGGTTGCAGCGTCTCCCTAAATCAGCTGATTCGGCTCCGCGTTTAACTCCTGATACAGTTTGCATTTGTGTTCAGGTCAAGGCCTGTGGGGAAAGTTCTCAAACGAAGAGCGCGGAACGTGATCGGCCGCCGTCGCCGATAGATTAGCTAATGTAAATTGTAAATTGTTCTCGCGTCCCGAATTGAAAAAAAAAAAAAAAAAAAAGAAACCTTTGTACCTGAAATGAAATGAGTTTTATTTTGAAGAGACAGACCACCATCATGTAAATTGCTGCAAACTGGGATCTGAAACAGCGCAGCCATTTTCTGCCTATTGATGGCATTCAAAATGGCCGCTCTCTTTGTTTTGGTTTGTTTTGTTTTGGCACTTGTGGACGTGTATGACAAAACGTGGACATGCAAAAGGACTGAGCATAAATCTTGTACCCGTGGACTTGTCATGAGATCACTGAAGGCTTTGTGAAATCGAGGTTAATTACATTTTGTGGGCCATTTAGAGACTCTAAGGAAATTGGCATGTTAATGCGAGGCGAAACGGAATGAAAATCAGAGAGCGTTTGTAGAGAAAGGAGGCTGAATATATTTACACGTTCAAGAACGTTTCATTCTTTCGGCTGACATGTAAACCATGATTCATTACCTCAAGCTTTAACGCTGAAACACATCTATTTCACGCACATACTCGACAACAGGGCGGCTTCACACGTTTGAAAGAGTCATGCCTTTTAGAAGCACTCATGGCTCGAGATTTGATTAAACGCTTTAGGAACTGCCAGTGCATCATTAAGCTGCAAGGAAAAATGAGAATGAACATTATTTCTTTATGGCCAAAACACAATATTGGTGCTGATTTTATTGGTTTTTTAATATGTTATACATATAATACAGAAAATGTGTTTGCCAAAGTTGCTAACTTCAGTCGTTTTGGAGAGATGATTTTATATATAAATGCCTTTTTTTTGCATTATATTGTCTCGCTTCAAACATTAATAATATAAAAAGTATATAAAATAATTATACATATTTATTTATACTAAAATTGGTGTAAGCTTCTAGATGCATATGACCTGTAAAATTTGTTGCTTAAATTGTTTTTTGGTAAAAGCTTAACTAGGCCAAAAATCTGTAGTGTCCGTAACCATGTCAAATTCATGTTGCAATATCTTATCAATTTTCCATTTTAGAATAATAAACTTTTTCAGGTTTATGTCTTTTAATCTAAAATCTAAATTGGCCAAGTTTCATCCGAATGACAGTTAAGACTATTGAAAGATCTGAATTCATAAAGGTTACAGAGATAAAAGGGCATGAAATTGTATTTAGCAAATGTGCTTTTTTTATTTGATAAAAAATAGAAATGTGTATGCATATAAAAAAAAAACGAAGCATGGGTCGAGGGATAAGAAGCATTAAGTATTATGAAAAATTATTTTACATGATCCTTTATATACCATGTTATAGACCATGTTTTGGCCGTTAATCTTTTTAGGGGTCTGCAATTTTACTCGTGATATGAAACATCTTACATATTGCTCAAAAGTTACATGTTATTTGAAGATGTACAAATCTTTTGGCAGGGAGACTTAAAACCTTGTCACAGAGAACTGATTTAAAACTCATGTCCACAGCCTTATAGTTTAGTAGTGGCTGAACAAAAAAAGCATTTTTTCTTTTTTTCCCCCAATTTTGTCTGATTTATTAATCAAGCACTTCTTTTATTGGTTTAAGTGTTTTTATTCATAGCACTAACCATGATTAAAAAAAAAAAAACGTTTTGAAACACCACATTTATGTTTGATATATAAGCCAACAGTGGATGTAACCTCTGAACGTAAACGCTGAACATCGCTGATTTGCTTTTAATTAATCAAAGAAAACTAATTTTACATCAAGCCCAAAATAATGCACAATAAATTGATTTTTTCTGACCACAAATTTGGCTTTCAGTTGCTTAACTGCGGTTACCGTGTTTACTGAGATTGCGGTCACATTGCTAGGTGATTAGCGTACAGTATGTCGCGCTCATGTGATCTGGGTTTGAAACATATGCTCCCACCACCTGTTAAATATTTAACAGTGGGAAAGGGTGCTCCGTGAAATCCCCATGGCTCCTATTCAGCTTTGTGTGCTGTCGTGCCTGTTTCTCTCTCTTTCTCTTTTTTTTTTTTTGTTTTGTTTGTTTTTGTATTTTTATTTTTTGGGGGTTGTCGGATGGCCCAAAGGCGCCACGTCCAACACAACACAATTAGAGCGGCCGGCAGCGGAGGAGTGAGATAGAGCTGATTGCAATTACGTGTTGAACTCACTGCCTCCGTCTCTGTCAGCAGCCTCTTTTTAAAGCTCACATCCTTCTACCTGAAGTCGCTGATCTAGCCGTGATGACATCCTGTTGGAAGTGCCTTGTGTTTCAGAGCATTGTGTTGCACATTTAGTATTTTCGCAGCTTGTACAGAGCTGACAGCTCATCAGCAAATGATGATAATTGATCCATTTAAATTGAGGCGACTAGAGAAGGGATCAGTTGCAAAATACTGAAAATGATCTACATCAAGGAGTTTGTAAAAATGACATGTATCTGAAGACATGCATGTTAAGTTTCTTTCTTCCTTTTGTCTTTATGCCCTGGAGTTTTGAGGCTTAATGTTCAGCATTGTGCAGACTCCATCTCTAGATCATAATCTTTTGTTTGTGCAGAAAAACAGAATACAGTTATGAGTGTAAAAACTCCCTTAATTTCTCTATATAATCGCCTGCTACACAAAAGCACTTATCCCAGTTTTTTTGCTAGTGCTGGGATACCAACAAGGTAGAAAGTTTTCTTAGTATGCTGAAACCATGATGGGGCTGCCTGCTTCATGTCTGGCCTCCCGGGAACTCCTTTAATGGCTCAAAAATGTGGACATGGTACTGTATAGAGCGAGGTCAGGACTGTATGGGGTGTAGCAATAACTCCCAGCTGAGTTCCTGTAATGTTCAAGTGGTGTTGGTGAATGATTGTGTGTACAGTTCACACAGACTGATGCGTCTCTCCTGCAAGTTGGTGACAATTATCTATCAGTTTTCACGGATCAGGCATTCCACCCTCTGAATGTTCATGGGAATGACTGCAGTGTGCTCCGAGCCACCTCGGCCGGGATCGTCACTCACAGACATGCATCCTTATTTACATTTTTTCTTCCATTTAAATATTTTTTTCCAAAAGTCCCAGTTTGACTTAAACAACCTTCATAGTATAATCAACTTAAAGACATGTGGCTCAGAAATATAATTATGAATCCGAATAAAAGCATTAAATATACCTGTACCTGTTCTACAGAAATCTTGAATTCATTTTGTGAAAATGTCTTCATTATTATTTTTTAATAACAGTGGCGTTGACAGTTGTTCCTGATGCAGGACAAATCAGGGCTATTTCAATGCGTTCATGTGTAGTTGTTGACATGCGGATGATTTCTCTGATGTTTAGAATGAATCTTCTGTATCGGCTCTTCATACCAGTCAGATATTAAGCTCTAACTATGTTTTCCAACACAGGAAAGTCTGTGTATTTTGCAGGTTCTGCTGATTTTAGCTTATTAACTTCAAGAGAAAGAAAAAAGGAATGCTGATGAGGAAAAAAAATAAACTCGTTTCAAGGATTTACAGGTAAAAACCTATAATGTGTTCTTCATTAATTTAAAAATGGTCAGAGTTGCAAATTGCTGTGGAATAAAAGGAATAAAACACTTCGCCATGTGCTGCTATTATTGATAATAATATCATTATTAGCTGGATAATTATAACCAATAAGCATCAACTTTAATTAATGACCTATACTTACACAATCTGGTATAATTCCACCTTCATTTTTTTAAAGCACGCAAACTGGTGATTTATGCAGACAATGTTATTGTATTATACTGTAAGACGAGCAAATTCCAGTTTTACATTTTTCTAACCATCCAGCGTAATGCAAGTAAATATGAAGCATTAGCTACAAGTAAAAAGTGATCGCCTTCAAAGTTTAAGCCAGAGCTTTTACACGACTGTGATGTTCTCACAGTTTAATCTGCATAAAAAAAAATGGAAATGGGATAATAAATAAAGCACCTCCAATAATCTGACATATGATCAGAATGAAAGAGTAAGCAGCTGTGTGAACAGACACGCTCTGCTGGATTTCACACAATACTGAAGCTTGGATTACACTGAAAATAATAGCGTGAGAGAAGCTGCTGGCCGTCTGAATGAGCGACAGAACCTGTACGCTACCCAGGCTGGGCTCGGGAGCTCTCCATTACAAGCCAGGGAAAACAATGATAAAAGTGCCAAAACTAGCAAATAAACCCATTATTTTAGGATGAATTACTTACCGAGCCCTATTTGGGAATTTAATTAATTATTCAGAACTTTTGAAGTATTTGACATTTGAATTTAAAACCCAAGACATACTAATTGAGTGCCATTTGTCTCATCTAAGGATGGTAACTGTTTCAATGTGTGATGGGAAAATGCAAAAATCTTCACGGGCAGCAACCTGAACTCAGAATCAAAGACCATATTGGAAGAGTTTGACAGCAAAATGAGAACTCCATATTGGCAGCTTTGAGAAAAATCCGACTTTTCCCCCCCAAATCAAGTATTACAACCTATTACAAAATATTTCACGCATTGTGTATTTAAGTGACAAGTGTGTTAAAAAGCACAAATTTTCAATCTTTTTTTGCAAAACACTACCACTCCACCTTCTACAGTTTTGTCCCAAGTCTGCAGTTGTGTTTGTGGCATGGTAAATAAGCAGTTTAGTGTTAATGTAGGTGTTGGCTGCGATTTAAATGTAAAAATATAGCGAACTCATGCTTTGGTAGTGTTTTTGTAGGGAATCATGCCTGCAACTTGGAACAAGGGACAAAAGTATGAAGTTTTGTTGCACACTTTTTGCACACCGTTTAATTGCAAAGATTATTAAAGATTGTGAAAATTATAAAAAATAATTCTTTTAAAAAATTGTTTACAATGAGCCTCTTTCCCCTACCAGTTTCAGTTTCACTTCAGTTTTTTAAGACAATGCCTTATCATATTCTTATCACGTCAGTACAGGGATGCACCATATAAGGTCTGATTAAGCATCAACCAATTGTATGTAACTATGGCCACATAAGTTTATAACAGAGTTTAGAAATCCTGATTGAAGAATGGGGCATAGCAGACATAAATATGTGTAAATCCTTACACAACATCCATCTGTCTCATGTCTCTTGCACACAAGTGATCACACATCCCCTGTGTGTGGTAGCGTTATCTCTTTACATAATTTTCATTTATAAATATGTATCATGTATCGTGGCTCCCAAAATGCAGCAAAACCAGCACTGGTGGTGGTTCAAAGCTTCTAAAAGAAAAATATGCAGTACTTTATAGACATTTCTTTAACAAAATAAGGATTTGTTAGAGACAATCATACAGTATGTGCCTGTGATCAATAATTTGCCAAAATGGTTTTTATCTCATTTTGCTGCCAAATTGTTTGTTTGAAAACCTCTAAAGCCAAAGATGGACACCATGCTAAGAGAAGTATGTAGACTAAATAAATGGTAGGACTTTTTCCTTGCATGACACAGAGGCTAGCATCAGTCTTACTGGGTCCACGGTTCGATTCTGAGCTTGAGATACTGTTGAGGTTTGCATCTTCTCATTAAGTTCATGTGGGTTTCATTAAGTTCAAGTTCAATATGTTCCTCCCATATTATTATTATTATTATTATTATTATTATTATTATTATTATTATTATTATGCTGCAATGGATTTCATCCCATGTGAGGTATATTCCTACCTCATGTTCTGTGTTCCCACCATAGGCTCTGGATGCATCGTGACCCCGACCAGGAAAAAAGATGAATGAATTTACTTTCCAACCATGCCCGTATGGGCCACAGGTCCTGACTCTGATGAATCCTGCGATGAAAGAAAACCTTCATAAATGCCACCTCTCTCCGTTTCCCATCAGGTCTAAAATAAGAAGCATGAGAAATGGCAGATATTGGTGACTTCTATCCGTGCCAACAATACAATGTCTCTGTGTAGAAGACAGATTCCTCGTTCTAATTAAATTAGCATGCTCTCATCAGTCTGTGGGTTTCAAATTGTAGTGCATTGTGATGTGGCAGAGAAAAGCTAGTTTCCTGGAGCAAGTCTCCTCTGGCACAGTGTGTCATGCCAACTAATTTCCTCCATGAAATCAGAAATCCTGAATATTAGTGTAGTGAAGGGATTCCTTCATGCTCTCATCATAATCATTCCCATAAACCTATAATCATCTTTTTGGGTTAATCAATGTTTTCCAGCACGCACATATCAGAAATAAGGCCTGTCCAAAACAAATAAAATGGCATGTGAAAGAAATAATGAAACAGTAAATTTCATAAATTTCATCTCCAGGGTCCGAGTTCGATTCCTGTCTATGTGTGTGCCATGCAATAGAATGGAATAAAACAGGAATGGCACCCTGTCCACGGCATACCCTGCCTCATGCCCTAAGTCTTCTAGGAAAGAATCCAGGGCCCTGCAACCTTGTACACAGGGTTAAGTGGTATAAACGATGAATGAGTGAGAGTGAGAATTTTAAATTGTGATACGTTACAGTAAGGCTGAATAAACTAGCTTTTAATTTGTTATGAAACCATTGATTAATTTATTTAAAATTATGCATGTATATGATATTATGCATGTATATTTATATTTATATTATTTTAAATTTGCATCTAAAATAGTTTCATAATTGTTTTGGGTTCAATTCCTACCCAATGCCCAAACCCAAGCCACTGGATGCAGTGCCGGTCCCAAACCTGGATTAAAATGGGAGGATTGTGTCAGGAAGGGCATCCGGTGTAAAACCTGTGCTAAAGTGTCTGCAGATCGGATGATCCGCTGTGGCGAATCCTCAAAGGGAGCAGCCGAAAGGCAACAACTATTTAGTCCTGTTTTAGGTACTTATTCACACTATAATTAACTAAACTAGAGCCTAATTTATGCAAATAACGACATTATAATTACATAAAATCATTCTAGAGAAAGAATGGTTTGGTTTTTTATTTAATATCTTAATAGTTATTATTTTTGTAATAATTAATAATGCAATGTCTTCTTTATCTTTTTAATTTAATCACGTACATCCATTTTGTTTATATCAATTAGAGTAACCAGGGACTCTATGGATGCATTGGGTTAATAGCCGTTTCATTGATAAACTGATAAATGCCAAGCAATCACCAAGTAAACGTCCTTTTCTTTTTGGTGCAGTCTACCAGCACAGGAGGATGTAGGGCAGTTTGGGAAAGCACCCAGATTAATCAGGCCTCACAGCACAGTTCTCCATCTCTTATCTCTTATCAGAGCACGGCTGGGCCTTTTCCCTCTGCAGGTTACACAGATGAAATAATGTTAGAGTGGTGTAGTCTTTGTGACTCTGTGTGGGAGATCAAGCTGCTGGATCACAGCTTACACACCACGTCTACACCTTTGGAATCTGAGATATAGCTCACGTAGATAGCATGTATCTCAAGCATCCAATGCATTTCTAGTGCTTGCAGGGGTCAAGTGCATTCTTGAAAGTGTTTTTTTTTCTTCCCTTTAAATATTCCTGACCACTTAAGGACTAAATTTGATTAACATGCAAGAATATCTGAGCTCATCGTGTATTAAGCATCACATAAGGAAAATTAAAAAGCATCAAAAAGGGGAAAAAAATGAAGAAACAAATTTCAAAGTAACACACCATATAAAAGAAGTTATCTCATCGTCTATACCGCTTGATCCTGTATACAGGGTCGTGGAGATCCTGGAGCCTATCCCAGGAAGCTTAGGGTACAAGCCAGGATATACCTGGACATGGCACCAATCCATTGCGGAGCACACACACTACAGGAAATTTGGGAATGGCTCTTGGCCTAATCTGCATGTTTTTGGACTACGGGAGGAAATCGGAGTACCCCAAGGAAACCCACCAAGCACGAGGAAAAGATACAAACTCCATGCACACAGAGGCAGGAATGAAACCCAGACCCTTGAGGTGCAATGTGACAGTGCTAACCACTAAGCCAACTAGTTAAAACGGTAAAGCAGAAACTGATACAGGACATTTTTTAAATCAGTGCATTTCTTTAAGCCATACTGTTAAAATACCAAAATCTGTGAAAGAGCCACACAAAATATGTG
>JAOVVA010000035.1:8997264-9023945 GCA_028565275.1 Leiocassis micropogon
CGTGATACATGATACTCGGTACTCGTAAACCAAGACTTGTTCGTTTTCCAAGTCAAAATGTATTAAAAATCTTTGCTTGTTTTGCGGAACACTCGCAAAACGCGTTACACGCAATCCGAGGTTTCACTGTATCCTTTGATTTGCAAAGATCATGCGTTCCACTCGCTGAATGTTCATGTCATTCACGGACATACAGCCTTCTTTAAAATGTTTCCACCGTTCAGATGTTTTACCGCGGCTAAGAGTCTCATCACCGGCCTGTGCTTGACATTTTCTGTAAATGTCAATCGGTTTTACGCCTTCATTTATGAGAAGTCCTGGTGTAAATTGAACACCTATAATCCATATAATAGTGCTATGTATCATTGTTTCTCATGCATTTCTTAAACTCAAGAAAATGACCCAAATCATTCCAATTGGTAACTGTTCGAACACTGGACGCTGATATAATAAAATGGGTGTTTACTGTATATGCTCGAAGCATTTAATCATAATAGGATTGGTTAGACGCATGACTATGTAGGAAATGGATGGCCTATCAGTGCCCTTTCCTCAGCCAGAGACCAAAGGTAGGAGAGGGTTGTTTCACAAAGAGTTTATAAATCAGGAATGGAAGCCAAGTTTCCCTCTTGGAAACTCGGAACATCACCTAATGTTACCACCATGAGGGACAAACATGTGCAAAAAGAGTATATTTATTCCCATGAGAGAGAAACGATCATGGTCAAGTGTTTACATGGCTAATATTTACCTACTAAATGGAATATCAAGGGTTTTCACCACCGATTCACTCCGGTCACGCCCGGACTGTTCCGATTCAGGTGATGTATTATTTTTCGAATAGGGCTATGACTCCGATTATTAAAGAAATATTAATGGTCCACGTAAACACACCTACTGTGTCTCTATGACATCCATCGTCATTTATTTAGTCAAATGATCTCCTCATACAGTACATGATTTATATTATGTTGCGTATGATATGAAAATGTCCAGCCCAGCTCTAATTCACTGAACGTTTTCCACTTACAAGCTAAATACCAACAACTCTGCAAGTAAGTGGCTTATCTTTTCGCTTCTGGTTGAATTTAGTCCTTTTAATTAGAAACACAGCAGGTATTTTATGGTCATCACAGCTGGATAGCAGTTTAAACCTTGGAGTGATATGGAGTTAGTGAGTGAGACGAGTTATCCCATGATGTGCCATTTACATTGGGGATTTATCCAGACTGTAATGAGAAAAGGGCAAATCAGAGCACTCCAAACTCAATCACAGCGTGGAATGTCTACCTCTTAAAAGAAGCTGAAGGTCAGTTGATGAATGCTCAAATGCAAATACACGTTCTCTGAGTAGTTGTTGCAGTAGTAGTCCATCTAATCATCTAGGAACCTCTGTAGTCCAACTACAGGCCAATGGTGACTGTTCCCAATTTTACGACGCGGTAGGGCATGAAGTGCATGCTACTGTCCGACCTAAAATGGGAACAGTCCAACTACGGGGCCAGTGGGTGACTGTTCCCATTTTTACTACCGTGGTAGGACAGAAGCAGCAGTAGTAGTAGTGTATAATTTCTGATTTATACTAGGAGGCCCTGGATTTCCTCACTACAGGATTCCTGTGCAGACTAACAAAAATGGCTACAGCTGATTTAAGGGCTTCATGGACATTAGTATGAATATGATATTGTAAACAATAATATATCGTTTCTGAGCCAAGTAGTATATAAACAAATCATTCCCGTACTTAACTTCTTCAGCCCAAATTACTACCCAGTGAGTTGTTCAACCAAAACTAACAATCATAAAACTCAGCAATAACCATAGACTTTACTGCACCACTTAAGGCATTTGGAAGCGGAGGTCGGAGACCACGCGTTTCGCCACGGCGTTGCATCATCTCCGATCTGGAGTAATCTCGGGGATTATGGGACGGGATTTAACTCAGCTCGTTGTCACTGAGCGTGTACATCAAGATGTGATGAACATACTGAGATGATCTACTGTATGATTAGCTGCGTGTTTGAACACCACCGAAGCACCGAATGTTTTTCTCCGCACACAAACCTGTAACACCTACCTGCTTGGAGATACTCTTCTTCATTTGATTAGCCAAAAAAACAAAAACAAAAAAAGACATGAAATAGAGAAACAGACTGTACCTGTACAATACGAGGAAGTAGAATTGACACTACTATAAGCTGTATAAGGACTTCTGTCTGATTCTAACATCATGCAAATTTTCATCATCACAGCACAGAGGAAGACAACAGAAGCCACTGTCCTAAGCAACACTAAAACACACCACACTTTCAAACCTCATGCAAGGCCGCATGTCGAACATGTTCACTTTTGCATGATTGTTAATAATAATAATAATAATAATAATTACTTGAATTTGTATACTTTAAAATTTGTGATTTAAATGAAACAATTCACACTCTGTTGTCCAAAGGCATCTATTAGACAGCTGCTTTATGCTGTATTGACTTTCCTGTTACAAGGAATCATACACTGCCTGGCTCCAAAAAAAAACAAACCAAAAAAAAAAAAACTGCTGACTCAGAAGGGTCAAATTATTGGCCTGTCTGTCCAACATATTATTATAACGTGGAAGGATAGTGCGGAACTGCCTACATTGCAAAAGGAATGTAGATTGAAAAACATGACGATTGCCCGTGTTCAGGGATCGCTTAAACACAGTATAAATCTCAGCTATGTTAAATAGCGGCAATAAGAGCATTTCCACATGACGAGAACTGTTCCACAGCTGCGTGGCCATAAAAACGCTTAGTGAAGCTAATAAAGATTAAAGGCTTCAGTTTGTTAGGGAGCACAAATACTGGAAACTGAAAGGTCATGTGGTCTGATGAGTCTTGATTGACCATGTTTTAGAGTGATGTGTGTGTCAGGGTAAGAATGTAGGGTTAGTGCATGAAGTGATGCACCCATCATGCATAGTGTCCACTGTACAGCCTCTGGAGGCGGGGTTATGATCTGGGGTTACTTCAGTTGGTCAGGTCTAGTCTCAGCAACGTCATGTGGCAATAAAATGAAGGACCTGAATGTTCCAGATCTAAAAGTGAGAAAAAGTCTGATCATTTTTACAGATGAACGGCTCACCACGGTTCAGGCAGAAATATTTTGTGTGATCTTTTTTTTTTTTTATTTAGTCAGACAGTGTACTTTAAAGCAGAGGCAAATTTTATGGCTAACAAATCCACAGACGGTTTTATATACCTTTTACAAGAAACTGCCTTTTGATAAAAATGTACCTATTAAGGATATACTTTAGATATTACTAAACATATTTTGTTTGTAAAGATTTGGCATTCCGAAAACGCAACAGGTACTTAGTTAGTTTTGTTTCAGGCCCATACTCCTTAACTCTTTACCTCATTGCTGAAGCCATTTATTGGACAGACCTTCCATAGAGGGACCGTCACCGCCCCCGCTTCGGCTCATGTGAACTATACACCAGGTTCCTTAACTCTGTTCTCTTCTTTCTATCTATCTATCTATCTATCTATCTATCTATCTATCTATCTATCTATCTATCTATCTATCTATCTGTCTGTCTGTCTGTCTGTCTGTCTGTCTGTTGTGTGGTAGATCATTTAGCCTAAAATGTAATAAATGTGTAATTTGACATTCGTAGTCACAGCACTATTACTGTAAATGACCTAAACGTGTTCATTTAAACTTACCTCAAGTACAAATTTAAAGTTGAAAATGTAGTTTGATTTCAAAAGGCCTGAGTGCTAACCGTACATCCAAATGAAATAAAGTGTGAATTCTTTAAATACAAGGTGGTATCAAAATGTTTCAAGCCTAGTTTTGTAACAGGCCACCAGGTGGCAGCACAAGCCTGAACGCACAGTCACAGGGAGCACCAGCATTCATAAGTTAGCGTGCCAAAAGACATGGCCCTGTCTACATCAGAAGCTGTGCGACCGGTGCTATTTTGTACATTAGCACAAGTAAATGCACAAGCGCGAGAACGGAAGAGTGGAAGAATATTACCGGAAAACGACAAGACATCAGGAATACCTTCGACAAGCTCAACTTTTGGAAATCTGCATGATGAGGGTCAGAGAACAATCCACAACATCCTTGCCATTGTCGTGTGTCATACGGAACAGTTTAGGCGATCCTGTGATTTAAAAACATGCGCCGTGTTGCTGACAAGTTCATCACTACCCAAGGAACATCGTGTTGGACTGAACCATCCTTCATGTAGGTGAGGAACCTTGGACGTAAGGGTGTGATCCTGAGATGAAGCGACAGCCTTCACAGTGAAAGAGCCCATCATCTTCATGACCGGAAAAAGTGAGGCAGGTCTGCAGCTCGACCGAGTGCATGCTCATCGTCTTTTTTCGACATTCACGCCATCGCATTGTGCATCGAGAATTCATCCACAGAGATCAGACCATCAATAACGAATTCTTCTGCCGAGTAGAATGGCACTGAGGGAGGATGTACAACAGAAGCAACCGGATCTGTCACGCGTAAATCTCGAAACCTTTTGATACCTCCTCATATGGTGAGCCTCATCCTTGATTATATGATGGCTGTACTTAATAACAGGTTACACTTACTCTTACACTTACTCCAGGTTTATGAGGTATACTGTATAATTATGGATATGTCACTCATTCTTGTATTAAATATAACCATTGTATTCTTTTTTAATGCACAATCACCAACACTGGGTTTCCTGGGCTTTATCCTCAGTGTTGTGTGTGAGTGTAAACTGACAAATGTACAGTACACTTCATAACTCACACACACACACACACACACACACACATCACTCTTAACCTTTATGTTCATCATTTTAACATCGGCTTACCACATTCGTCTGCTTCAGGTGTCAGAATGCTTGAAGTCAGCTCTGTGAAGATTATAAACATGCAGAAACACGGCAGCACACAGGGTTAAATGCCAGACTTTTTAAAATACAGCTGCACTTTTTATGAGCAATGCAGATAGTATAAGCCAAGTCACAAGATTCCAGCTGTTTAGCTTAGAGCAAGCGAACTCGCCCTGGGTCAATCATACGGTCCAGTATAGCAGTTATATAAAGAAGTGTAAGCTAAAATAAGATGCAGGAGCAATCAGCTGAGCCAAATATCCTGAAAAGTCGATCCCATGACCTTGCTTATGAGCTCCAAACTGATTGGATCAGGCATATAATAACACTTTTGAACAGGATCAAAAGCACATCCAGAACCCATAACACTCTTTGATCATTCACATACACTGTTACATTGTAAACCAGAATGTGTTTAATATTTTACAATGACAGGCAAAGTCATTTAAAGTCCAAGCGTCATGATTTTAAAGATCAAAAGAAAAAAAAAAAGCAACAACAGAGGATCTGAAGCTCACCTTGCTGTCTTTGCTCCATGTCTCTGCAGTTTAGATGAGTGCTTTCAGACTGCAGAGTCAACAGAACTTTTAGTTTAGTGCACTCCAACTCAGCTGCTGTTTAATCCTGGGTAACTCCCACATTTGACTCTGGTTTTGTGTTGCCAAGTCATCTCTAGAGAAGTATCCGGGTTGCCAGGTTGGAGATTACATGTCAAACCCTAAGGTTGAACCTCAAATGCTGATTGAAGTGGAATCATTTCCTGTTTTTCTCTGTATAGATAAAAAAAATCTTTAAAAATTTATAAAATCCATCCATCCACCCATCCATCCATATACAGAGTCAGCCAAAGATCAGCCCCAGAGCCATACTTTTTGATAGGCTACTTGGCGTTCCCAAATTTCCCCGCACCATCATTGATGCTATTATGCGAACATCAGAAGAGAGGTATATATTTTTCATATTGAAATCATCTGCATTTTTTTTATTTACTCAGGTTATCTCTGTCTAATATTAAAAAATGTTTAATGATCTAAATTGGTTAAGTGTGACACATATGCAAAAATATAAATAAATAAAAATATATAAAAATATATGCAAAAATAAATAAATCAGTCTGAAAAGGTAATATGGAATTTTCTTCCGGATCAATAAAGTAAGTATCTATCTCTTTATCTAAATCAGGAAAGGGGGAAAATACTTTTTTCACGGAACTGTAGTCACAAAATTACATTAACTGGCATTCGATTTTAATGGTCTGAAGATCTTGTGCATTTTCGAATATTCTGATTTTTTGATTATCAGTTTTTGATTATCAGTTTGTAATTTGTATAAAAAAGGTTGAAGAAACAAAACTTTACATAATATAGTAATTTTCTTCTTCCGATCCATCGCAGGGCACACACACACACACACACACACACACACACACACTCATTCACACACTACGGACAATTTGGGAACGCCCGTTAGCATAATCTGCATGTCTTTTGCCTGTAGGAGGAAACCAGAGTACTCAGAAGAAACCCACCAAGCACAGAGAGAACATTGCACCTGGAGGTGCAAGGTGACATTATTGCAAGCTAACCACTAAGCCACCATGCCGACATCAGTCGGATCAGTTAGAGCAAAAAAGAAGAGAAAAATAATACATAATTGATCTATATGCATAAATATCACACCTTAGAAAGTGCGTACTCCATATCTGTCAATATACCATATAACACATGTACAGTGTTTACAGAGAAAATGATAAGATATCAATCTGGCAACCTGGAGAAGGAGGAGGAGGAGGAGGAGGGTTAGAACACAGACAGCCAACAGTACAAATGCACTGTAAGTAGAGAAAGTATGATGTGGTCAGTGCAGACATTTCTCATTACAAAGAAGAACCACAACAACAATTACTACAACTACTACTACTAATAATAATAATAATTTATTCCCTTCTGCCCTTTTCAAGAATGCAGCTTTGTTTATTAATCCAACTACACTGTGTGATTACAGGACTGTCCAGTGTTGCTGTTGTAAAATTGGAAATAGGAGTTATGGATTAGTTGAAATAAACATTAACCAAAATGGTTAATGATCAATAAACTATAAATGTATGTGAATTTTGAGCAACACCGCCATCTGCTGTTCAAACATGGCTACAAGCGGCCATTTTTTTTTGCTAACTGTTATTGATGATTATTTCTACAACTATTTCAAAATGAAATTTAAAGATCCCCCCCAATTCATTTTCCTGTTTAAGTAATCTGCAAGCTTACTTAAGTAATCTTTTAAAATAATAAGTTACAGTCAAACTAAGTAACAAGACAATAAAAGCATAATAACGATGCTATAAATAGCACAGTAAACTAGCAGGTTTTATGCTAACAATAACAATGAACAGTTTAGGGTGTTACACTTCTGTGACCTGTTTCATATTAAGTGCATTTTTTTTTAAAGTTTTTTTTTTTTTTTTAAGGGTTAATTTTTCTTTTAAAATCTTTTCATCAGAAAGTAAATGCTAATCCTATGCTGCTTTATGCTAACTGTGAATATCTGTGAATAGTGGTTAGCACTTAGCATTTCACCTAAAGGTTTGGCTCTATGGGCATTTTTCTTTAAGGATTGAAAAAAATTGAACATTATTGTTTTTAATTCAAGTCCAAGATGGTTTCGAAACTAACAACAGAAGGAATTGAACTAGACCTAACACCACTTTGGAATTATCTGAAGCCAGTAAGGGCAGCACGGTGGCATAGCACTGTGGCCTCGCACCAGCATGGTCGAGGGTTCAGGTCCCACCTTTGGGTGTTGATGGAGTTTGCATGTTCTCCCTGTACTTGGTGGGTTTCCTCCGGTTTCTTCCCACAGTCCAAAGACAAATTGTTTCCAAATTGCCCTGCAATGAATTGATACCAGGTCCAGGGCCCTAAATGCCCTGCCATACAATAGGTTCCAGAGACCCTGTACAGGACAGGCAGTATAGAGAGTGAGTGAAGTCAGTAGTCTATCAGAATCAGCCCAGAACATTTACTGCACTAAATGAGAAAATCATTGTTCTGCATGGAACAACACAATTTCTGATACATTAAGAAATGGTCCACATTCATACATTAACTATATATCCAACTCAGAGGCCGTCAATTTGGCCTTTTGCTGTAATTAATATTCTTAAACTGTATACTGTATAAATTGTTGCATGTAACCTATTGAAAGAGCAGCTAAATCATGAGTGAAAAAAAAAATCCTCTTGGGTTTCCTCCAAATACCAGGGGTTGACCCTAGAACTAACCCATAACCCATCTATTGTTTTCTTTTCCGTCTTATTTTCTCTTTCATATTTCCACCACTTTAATTTGATTGGACAAAGTTTATCCTTCAAAACCATTTTTCAGTGGGAAAGTATAATGTAATAATTATCACTCTCATTCATTACATCTTCACCGGACGATTCATATGACAAGAAGCTCAAATCTAGGGAGCGTTTGACTCTGACTCTCACTGATAACCTGCAGAAATCTACAGACAAGACTAAAAAGAAATCAGCCCCAACCTCACTTCTATATACCATTTCTCCTAGAACTGCTGTCGGTGCTTTTACACTTGTTTCTACAGAAATCTATGTAAAGGTTTTACACTTTTTTACATGGGTTTTACACTGTACATTGTTCAGAACTCACTCTTTCAATGATATCTTTACGTTTTATTCATTTGAGGACCTGAAACCAGTCTCAGAAAAATGTCTGTCTGACTGTATTTATGTCTGTCCAGGCAGATTTTGTCACAGCATCACGTGAAACTGGCTGGACATAATAAACTGGAGTTTTATCAGTACTTGGTTATTTGCCTGAAGTTAAACATGAAATCAAAAATGTTGATCAGAAGTGAAATAATGAGCAGTTTTGTGCCAGATTATAAACCGCTAGTTTTGACAACATACCGCGCATGCGTCAAAGTGGGGACGCGTCTTAAATCGACCACTTGACAGAATTTAATGAAATTAAATGTGGCAGTACTTAAATATCTACCTGAAGTTTAACCTGCACCAGAAGTGAAATCAAAATGTTGAGTAAAAGCGATGTTATGAACAGTTATGTGCCAGATTAAATAATTTACTTAAAAATAAGCTACTTGCTTTTAACACGCTGGAGTTGTTCGAAGACAAAACTTAATATTTATCAGATTTACTTCTTTGATCTCTCATCTGTGATTCTCGCTCCGATTGCCAAACAGGGAATGCATTTGGCTGACGACGAAAGAAGTACAACTTAGCGTAAACAAGGCATAAGATACTCAACCTTACAACATTTTATTTCTTTGTATTAATAAGTTAGACAGAGTGTTCTGTGTTCTGCAAGTGGGCTTCAACCTGATATAATAATAATATCACTGATTACATTAAAGCTCATCAGATTATTTATAGCTTTAACGTTTTAACTCTTTTCCCGTCAACGCCGTGTACTAACTCTAGTCCAAAATCATCCTCCCAGCACACTGAACACATGACTGGATCAGAGCCACCTGGATCAACAGGATGTTCGTGTCAGTGAGACAGTGGGGTTTGTGGCTCACATTGCGGCTCAGGAAGCAGATCTTTAAAGCAGTGACTTTATCAGACAACCAAGTGCTGAGGTGGGCAGGAAACACAACGCATGGAAGTGCTCATTGTGTGAAACTACTTGTAGAGGGAAAGATTTCGCCGTTTTCTAGAAGCAAACACAAGCTGTACATTTGTGCTGTCTAATCAAGACATAAAAAATGTCAGGCATTTCTGATGTATTTTAAATATCACTCACTCACTCACTCATCTTCTATACCGCTTTAACCTGTATTCAGGGTCGCAGGGACGTGGAGCCTATCCCAGGAGGCTTAGGGCACGAGGCAGGGTACACCCTGGACAGAGTGCCAATCCATCGCGCACACACATACTGTACACACACTCATTCATACACTATGGGCAATTTGGGAACGTCAATTAGCCTAATCTACATGCCTTTGGACTGTGGGAGGAAAACAGAGTACCCGGAGGAAACCCACCAAGCACGGGGAGAACATGCAAACTCCATGCACACAGAGATGGGAATCGAACCCGGACCCTGGAGGTGCAAGGCGACAGTGCTAACCACTACACCACCGTATTTTAAATATTCTTTACTTTAATTATTCTCCAGCCCCCCCCTTCTCTTTCTCAAGCCTTGTGGATTTTAAAACAGAAACTGAGCTCTATATCACAGACAGCAGCACGGTGGCATAGTGGTTAGCACTGTGGCCTCATAGGCTGAGGGTTCGATTCCCGCCTCCGGTCTGTGTGCATGGAGTTTGCATGTTCTCCCCATGCTTGGTTGGTTTCCTCCGGGTTTCCTACCACAGACTAAAGACATGCAAATTCAGGATATTAATTGATGTTCTCAAATTGCCTGTATGAGTGTGTGTGTGCCTTGTGATGGATTTGCACCCTATCCACGGTGTACCCTGTCTCAGGAACAAGGTCTCCAGGGAAAGGCTCCAGGTTTCCCGTTTGTGAAGATCACACAAACTGTCCTCAAATGTATTACATTTATTTTACATTTTTTGCTATAAAACAAGATCTCACTGGCTTTGGAGTATTGTAAATAAGCCCATTTTGGCAACCCAGTAATTAACTGAATTCCGGCTGATCTTAGATCGCTGTCCCTACGGGCCTGTATAGAGCTTGTGTCCTGTCTTTATGGTTGTCTCGGGCAAGTGAAAGATGGCCATCTGGGCTTATATAATTAACCATGCTAGAGACTTGCTGTGTTGTGAACTGCAAAATTCTATGGAATGGAAAATGAGGTACAGTTTTCATCACTGTGACAGGACGGACTTACCCGAGGTGGTGAGATACTTCACCGACAGTTTCCACCTGTGAGTGGAACCATTTAGGTAAGACAAACTTCTCTCACTCTTCAACAGCAGGCTGTACTGTAGGTACACGATATATAGAGCAGCACGCTGAAGCGTAAAGGGAAAGTAGAAATGTACAGCAGTGAGCATTTAATCAGACGTGTGAGACGCTCTGGTCTATCTACCAGTTTATCTCCGGAATCTAGCTGTAAAAACAAACAGCGAGAGTGCCGTGGTATTTTTAAACCATGCAGAATAAAATGAAATCATCTGTTGGCTATTTGGACCATCATAACACCCTGGAATCCAGAGGGATATTCTAAGAGTTAGAATTAATTAAACATCTTGGATTCTGTTAAATCTAAATTTAAACATGCACCGAACTACAGCTGTGCGACAGCTTCCTAGTCGAAGGAAGAGCGCAGACCAAAATTAAATTCTTTTTATATCGGTGTCCTGCCATTTGATGCTGGACGGGAAGGTATCTCTACCATATCCCACGTGCGTTGAATTATAATTAACATGTTTGACATGTTCTTTAAAATGGCTGTCTGGATGATTTATATCTTAGAAACAGCAGAATAATCAGAACTCAGTACAAGGATTAGGCAGGTGCGAGTCCAACTGCTTAGATGGCCGTAGCAACAAAAATCACGTGACAGTGTGATGTAGTAGTACAAACGCTATTAGTAGGTTTCTAGTCCCAATCTTAGACCCCTAGTAATAACATACAGTATTTACTTATCATCTATACTGCTCCATCCTGTATACAGAGTCACAGGGGGCCTGGAGCCTATCCCAGGAGACGTAGGGGGTGCACCATGACACTCATCGGGCACACTCCCCTACACACACTCATTCACACACTACAGGCAATTTGGGAACGCCAAGTAGCCTAATCTGCATGTCTTTGGCCAGTAGGAGGAAACTCACCCCATGGAGAACATGCAAACCCGAGGTGGGAATTGAACCCAGACCCTGGAGGTGCAAGGTGACAGTGCTAACCTCTAGGCCTTGTAAAAACTCAATGGCACAAAACGGCTGCAAATACTATACATCATTTCATGTTTGTTCAACAATTTTATCAAAATTGTAGAACAAAGGTAAAATGTTCACAGAATTTAAAATAAAGGAATCCCAGAATAAGGCTTTTGCAAATAAAAACAAACATTTGTTGAGTGGCTTCACCTGTCTCTATACAGGAGCTGTTTTTGCAAGCTTGCACTGTTAGATCCTGATTGTATCCGAGTGTTGTTTTGACGCAGGATGTTTAATAGCCAGGATGTTATCTGACTAGTGTAATCTCGCAGCTCTTGATTGCTACAATTTATCAAAAGTCATTAGATGTATGAGATGAATCAACATCTGAAGACTGAATCTCCCAGCCTGTGTACCCAGGATAACCTCTCACTATCCGACCACTGGTGATGATCAACTAAACTGTCTGTTTTATTGTCTCAACAGCAGGGATAGCACATAGTGCTGATTTCTACTACAAAGTCCGTGGGGCAGGAACTCATCACCTTAACAGTCAGGAAGTGTGTACATACCATCTGATCAAATCATTACACAATCTTTTCAAACTCTTTTGGGCTGTACGTGTCCACTCATATAGAATAGCTTACAATGTTAAAATTTATATATATTGTTTTTGGTTTTTAAATCTTGCTCAGTAGTTATTATTTAGTTTACACATGTCCAAGATATTTGCCTTATTCGTGCAATAGTATGGCACAAATCAAAATAGAGATATTTTTTTCTCTCGAGTCATTGGAATGTCAGGAAAAAAAGCAGAAAAAATTAATTTAGTATCAGGTAAACACAAGGACTAAAGACAAATGAATAAATGCTGTAAGTGTGTACTGTATACAGGTTTATTTTCTGCATTTTGGCAACATTTCTTTGAACTTGCTTTTAAAGGAGGCTGGATTTTTTTATGTTTTAAAATCTCAGTTGCAGACCAACTTTGTGTTTTGCAATTTTATTTTGCTTTATTTTTATTCATTCTCGCCAGAAGACGATATGCACCATGCTGCTCCTGACTCTGCTGCTGTACGACGGTGGAATCAATACTGATATTAGATTTTGGATAAGACCACGGCGAACGAGCGGCGGGCAGCAGCAGGTAATTTCCAATCACAGGAATTGCCTTCTCTACCACATTCTCACTTCGGCGTTTAAAACAGCAGCTTATGACTTGTCACCAACTCATCAACCACGCTCTTTTGTAAAAAACACTTTTTGAAAAATGTTACGTACAGGTGCATCTCAATAAATTAGAATATCATCAATCATCAAAATTAAAATAAATACTTGAAATATATCAGCCATTGTGTGATGAATCAATATAATATACGAGTTTTTGAATTAAATTATTATTTTTTTGATTAAATTACTTTTTGATGATATTCTAATTTTTTTTTTTTTTTTAGAAAACACTCTTCAGCCTGTAACATAAAAAAACCAGACAAGGAAGACTGTTGTACCTGCACAGTGTTGTTTGCATTGTGATCTTTAATTATCAGCATTAAGGCCAAAACTCGACACTTGGGTCCCTCTTAAGACGTTCTCATGATTAACAAAGAAATCGTCGCAGGTCCTTTAAACTTCACATAGTAACCACAAAGTCTGCCGAAGTGGACTGATGAGACAGACTCTTAAGATAAAGTGCAGCAGCGTACAAGAGTAAGCAATGTAAAAGGATTTTGGAGGGGTACAAAAAACATAACATAACATACATACAGTATAAGGTGTATTCATATCAAAATTCGTAACCATCATTAAAAAAAAAAAAAAGATTGTGTGGTGGTCTCAAACATGTACCACAGGATCATCTGGTAAGTGTGCATGCACTCATCACACGTATGCGAAAGCTTTAAAAAAAAAAAACAATCCCTCTAATACAATCCCATTTATAGCATATTAAAAGGCACAAGAGGATAAAAAGATACATCAGTAATACCACTGAAAGCAGCCCAGTCAGGGCCTTTGGCTCACAGCAGAGTGCAACAGCAGGTCTCGAGTGAATCTTCATGGACGTCTGACTCATGGCACTGTGACTTTTTTCTCATTTCCGATTCGCGACGCCGAGATCCGACTAAAACCCAGAGTCGCAGGAGTGAAAGTTGAAGTTGTGTGTGAAAGTCTTAACGCACTCCCTGAGAATAAAAGTGCCAGTCCGATTGTGTCTTTTACGTAAATGTGTGATTGTCATCACCGAAACCAGCACGAGGCGCACACACACTCGACACTGTGCCTTCCTCGACACGAGCGCGCCACAGTCACCAAGCATGATATTCAACACTGGATACGGATCTGTAATATTCATCGCGGTTATATTTGCCGCCCCTTAATAACATCTAAAGTGTTAAAGGTCAGATATAGAATAATGTGTGCAAAGCGCAAACATACTGTTGGTTCATTTCTACTTGTTGTGAATAAATAAATATCGGTCTATAATGCAGAACCATATTTATAAATGTTCCTTTAGGACATGGTGGAAAAGAAGCTCTGCATGTACGTCAGGCCTTGTTTACACTTCAGGTTTCATGATTATTGTAAAGAAAAGAAAAGAAAAAAAAACAATTCATGCAATACGTCATGAACTGGAGTTGGCGTCACGGTTATCCATATCATAATCATTGTGAACGGTTAAATCTCTACCTTTCTTTAGTTAGAGAAATCAGTGAGAAACATTGATGCATACAGTAGGACTACATAAAATACAAGTCAAACCGGGACCTTTTGGTGGAAAACCGATCGACATTTACGGAAGAATTCGAGTCGCAGTACGGTGATGAGACTCTTACATGTAGGCGCAGTGAAACCTTTGAACGGTGCCAACGTTTTACAAGAGGCCGTGCTTCTGTGATGATGACTCGGAGCTCACTGCAGTCGTTCAACAAGTGGAAGTGGAACACCAGAACCTTTAAAATCGATGGCTATCTGTCGACAGAAACCAACTGTCCGTGTAAACTGTACACACGATCATTCACCGATACCACTTTACGTTACAGGAGTTATTGTCACATCCCTCGTATGGTCCTGACCTCGCTCCCACATGTTTGAGGCTTTAAAGGAGTTCCTGGGAGGCCAGTGTTCGATGGAATCCAAGCACTAGTTAAACGCTGGGATAAGTGCATTAGTGTAGCAGAGGATTATACAGAGAAATAAAGGGAGTCAAAAGTCTCGGTTTGACTTGAACACACCTCGTCCTAAACATGATGTAGGCATGAAAACTATGTCCATCTTTAGACAGTCTTTTTTTTTTTATGCATCTCTACAAAGAGGGAACATACAGTAATAAACCTCCCTTGTGCTTTAACTGACGTGTCCTGATTTCATAAAATTATGGCTTGGCTAATTTGTATGAAGGTTTTTCACATCCTGCGTCATTTTTCCCCTTCAGTGAAACGTCTTTTACATGACCTGCTGGTTGCTTTGACCTCGAACTGCAGAACTTGCGTACCTTTCAGGTGTCCCCTGAATCACGCTAGAGCTAAACTGTAAGTGTTGTGTGAGAGAAAAGAAATTTTGAAAATTCTCCCACAACTGCCTGACTGAATGCATATGAACATGACGTGTATCAGCGGGATATGAACATCCAGGAACAGAATGCATGTTGGAGTGAGGTGTAAACAAGGCCTCGGGACTGACACCAACGTCAGGGTGATAATCTCCCAGGCAGTGCATCCGAATTTGGCAGGGATCTCCAGCTAATCTGATGCTATCGTTGTCTTTAGTACTGGCACACACACACACACACACGTTTTTGTTGATGGTGCAAAATTCCAGTAAAAATGCAACTGCAGAATGTTGGATCAGAGTGAGTGTGTGTGTGTGTGTGTGTGTGTGTGTGAGAGAGAGAGAGAGAGAGAGATCAAATCCCTGAATAATTGATTGTAAAGTCCAGATAAAAGCATTCTACGCGCTAAAAAGACTGAAGATAAAAACAATCTGTGTGTTGGAGGTAAAGGAAAAAAAAACAAAAAACAGAGAGCTCGATCGCCCATCGTCTGTATCACTGTGTAGTGTGTTAATGTGTTCGTGTGTGTGTGTGTGTGTGTGTGTGTGTGTGTGTCAGAAGAAGTGCAGTCTCAGCAAAGCCATCGTCTGATCCCATTGGGGTGTTTATTCTTCTCACAGATGTAGTACACAGGGAATGCGACCAGACCTGAGGAGAGAGAGAGAGAGAGCATTAAGAGCACCGGAGAGATTCATCAGCACCGGCAAAGAGCTTCATGTCGTTATCTCTCTGGTGCAGATATGAAAAATCCGCTCTAAGAGAACACTTAGTCCCAGTTACACACGCACTATGATTATACATACGTGTATAACAGTTTAACAAAAACAGTCGCGCACAATATGATGTCATTCAATGACCTTTAGTCTGATTAGAACCAGAACTCTTTCACAATCCGAGTCCTGGAATATGGCCGTGCCATCAGGTTAGAAACACTCCATAGATGTGATAACCTGGTCATTCAGTACATTCAGGTCGTCAGCTGACTTCATTTTATTGCCACATAACGTTGCTGAGTCTAGACCTGACCGACTGAAGCGACCCCAGATCATAACACTGTCTCCAGAGGCTGTACAGTAGCCTCATGTGCTTCCCTTCTCACCCTGACTCTAGAAAAGGGTCAATCTGGACTCATTATTTTTTTGCGGTTTTCTTATGGACTTTTCTACGGTTCTTAACCCAATTTCAATAATTTCAAATCACCTTAGTTGTTTTCTTTGCTTGATGCAGCCCAATTATCTGACCCTACTTTTTGGCGGGGCAGGCAGCGTATATTGCGTTGCAAAAATTTTATTTAAAACAGTGCCTCTGAGTGGCGCAGTGGTAAAGTGCTCGCCCTATCATCCGGAAATCGCGAGTTCGATTCCCGGGTGTTGCTGTAACCTCTCGCAGCCGGAGGTCTAGAGAGAGCTGATTGGCCGAGCTCTCTCACAGGGGGGGGGATGAGAGGTACTTAGTGCTCCCACATTAATCACGGCTCTACAGCCAATCAGGGGTGTCTGTGAGCTCGTGGAAGGGGCGTGTTACTCCGAGTGTGTTACTCCGTCCCCAACGGTGCGTGAGCGCGCAGTCCGAAAAGATGTGGTCGGTGACGTCATGTGGTTCGGAGGAAACACATGATAGTCTTCGGCCCTCCCGACTGAGTGGTAGTAGTAGCCTTAATGTGGGAGCCCCCTAGTGACGGGGAGGAATTGGACACGACTAAATTGGGGAGAAAAACATTTTGAAAAAATTATTTTGAAAAAGTTTACTTTGTAAATGAATTCGCAGATATTTATATATAAATTATTATTCAATATTCTTTTTTTATGATATTCAAATTTTTTATATGCACTGTACACGCTCATACACACACAAACAAATATGAGGGCATTCAAGTTCAAAATGACTTTTTAATTATGACTTTTTATAAATATAAATGGGTCCTGAAATTTCTTACCTATAACTAAAGCCAAGGCTCCGATCACAACCACCAGGACGATCAGCAGCGGCGCCACCAGCACTTTACTCGCTGCAAAAAAACAATAACAACAACAAAAAAAGAGAGAGATGTAAGTGATGGCAGGCTATAAAGGAGGAAGAGTTTGCGTGTCTTTGTTCTGACACTACTTGTTCTACATTACTAAAAGGGAGCGCACACTTTGCTTCTTTACCGATTAGTCGTCATTTAGTCATTGTTCACTCTCTGTGAGTTTTTTGCCTTTTATGGAGTTTTGTGTAACAGCAACTCAGCTTTACCGGGAACGTGCTTAATCATTTACGCCTCATCAATGCAGGCAAATAAATATGAATAAAATCAATCTCTATCTAGTCTCTATCAGACTGTAATTAGAATTATTGATAAAGCTACACATTCAAAAACGTGTATTATAAATCATTTTTATTTATTTTTTATTGATGTTATACATGTAAAAAATAAGAAATGTGTGCGTCCAAAGAAGCTACTTCTAAAGCATACTTCTACTTTATGCAGGATAGAGTGACCAATCTTGCTTCCTTAAAAAAAAGTTCAAGTTCAGCCATTGTCGGGGAGATGATTTTAAATGGCCATTTATCTGCGTTATACTGTCTCACTTCAAACAATAATCAATAAAAAAATTCAAATTGTTCATATTTCCATGAGTGTTGAGAGCTTCAAGAAGTATATGACCTGTAAAAGTTGTCGCTTAGATTAAAGCAAAAAAAAGCAAAAAAATAAATTAATTAAAAAGCAAAAAAAAATAAAAAATCTGTAGTGTCCGTAACCATGTCAAATTCATGTTGCAATATCTTAACAATTTAGAATTTTAGAATAATACACTTTTTCAGGTTTCATTTGAAGTGTCAAGTTTCATTTGAATCACAGTTAAGATTGTTGACAGATTAGAATTTTTGAAAAAGTTACGGACACTACATAAAAGGGCATGAAATTATATATAGCAAATTTTGTATCTTTTTATCTGAAAAAAATATAAATGTGTATATGCATATTTACAAAAAACAAAGCATGGATCAGGAGATAAGTATTATGAAAAAACTTAAATTTACTTTTTCACCTAGGTGAGACACTTTTTCGCACCAATACCATGTTTTGGCTGGGTATAAATAAAACTGAATCAATTAGTTACGTTTACATCTAGTAAACATTTTTACACATTAAACATGTTTCATGTCCATACGATGTATTTACTGTACATGATGGATTCTTTTACTCAGCGGGGCATGCAATCTGTCTGATAACGTCCGTCCGTCATCCCTCAAGAGTGCCACTGTCTCAGGAAGTGTGGACAGGAAGTTAACTGCTATGCTGAAAACTGGCCTTTTGAGACAATGTTTTTTTTTCCCCGAGCATATGAATTTGAGTCAGGAGTGGGGGCGTAACCCTGTGACTCACATCGCGAGACTCGGCACAGCATGGAGTCTGACTCGACGAGGCACATCTGACCGAAGCCATGTGATCCTCTTATGTGTGGAGCAGAAGTTCTTGGTTACTGCACTGAGCGCATTCCTTCCTGCGGAATACTCGCGCTGCGTTCCAGTAGCATGATGTGTGTGTGCTGTTTTTCCCACATTAATGATAACTTCAAGCTTAAGAGTTTCCCACAGCTCAAAGGTCGTGAACTGGGACACGCTTTCATTAAAGCAGAGCTCGTAGAAAGGTTGACTTGAGCTTGTTTCTTACTTAAATCGTCCATTAATAATTTACCAAAAGATCTGCAGTAAAAGTTACTATATATGAAGGTTGTGTTTTTTTAAATCCAGCCATGTTTTCGCTAGTTACCGTACATCATCAGCCGCCTCAGGCTTTAGCTAGTAGCTGCCTATTTTTTCCAGTTGCCTAGCAACACATTTTTTTTTTTTAAACCTTAAACAATAATTTGTATTAGTATAAGAGGGTGAGTCAAAAATTATCCGCACTCCGGTTATATCAAAACTTCTGTTGGCCGCTTTCCGTTTAAGGCTACTGTCTTCCCTGTGCATCTGCTGTGCAGAGGTGAGTGTGTTACATCGCTTCACTTGTAACTGCGATGAGGGCAAACATGGATGCCCCACTTTTTTTTTCGCGATCTGAGGGTGCACCTTGTGCCGAAACAACTCACAAAAGAGCGCAAACAGAAGTGTTTGAGAGTAAACGGCAGAGTACGGAACGGAAACATCCTCAATCGCCGACCGAGAAAAAAGTTCAAAAGTCAACCATCGACTGGAAAATCTATCAAGGCTTACAGTTTTCTGGGATTCTCAAGGGCCAGAAGTATTGGAACATCATCAGGAAAAAGGTTCAACAATCAACAGTTCTCATTACAGTAAGGCGCTTACTGAAGAGCGGAAGCCTAAACTTCTGAAACGGATAAAACTAGGACTGCTATCCAAAGGCGTCATCATGATCTCGCGTGACGATGCACATCCGCACACTTTTGCCCACACTGTTGACACTCTGTGAAAACTTTGTTTTGAGGTGTTAAAGCATCCTGGCTATAGTCCTGAACTCACTCTATCTGACTTTCACCTGTTTGGTCCCCTGAAAGCGCACCTTCAAGGACGAAGATTCGCTTCTGATGCATTCGTGGCTCGCGGCTCAGCCATAAACGTATTTAATGATGGGGAATACGGAAGCTTGTTGACAGATCTTTTATAAAAGGGAATTAAAATAATCTCTACAGCCACAGATCATTTTTGACACACCCTCGTACAATGATCCACCATAAAATACCAGAATCAGAATTGCTGTGAACACAAGCGGCGGTGTTTGTTAGGAGACGCTCGTTGCACTTACCGCACACGGATCCGCGGATGAGGCGGCGCAGGTGCGGTTTCTCGGGCAGGTAGCGGTACTTGCAGCCGAACACGCTCAGGTTGGAGGTGTGGTCTCCGAAAAAGCGCAGCTGGCGATATCTCTCGCCGCAGCGATAACAGAAGTTGGTGTTGCACTGCGTGCAGGTCATGTGATCGCAGCCGTCAACCCTCTGGATATGGACCTGAATAGGGGGTGGAAAAACAGGATAAAAGTGACTTTTTAGCCATGGCTGTCTATCACAACATCTGATGTATATCAATAAAAAAAGGGCCTCCTGGTGGTCTGGAGGTCTTTGGCCACTGCTTATAGATGGTAATGATGTGGTCATTAAATGCGCTGGTCATTCAGTACATTCAGGTCGTCAGCTGACTTCATTTTATTCCCACTTAACGTTGCTAAGTCTAGACTTGAGCGACTGAAGCGACCCCAGATCATAACACTGCCTCCAGAGGCTTGTCCATGACGGGTGCATCGCTCTGGTATAGGCTCAATCCCGACTCTTCAGACCACATGACCTTTTTGCGCTGCTCCAAAACCAATCAATTTATTTTGTTTTTTTTGTTAGGCGCAAATCCTATTTACTGCACCCATACATATAATTAATGGCCCCTTATCTAATGTAGTGTTCGGGGTGGTTTCCCTCTGTTTTTGGTTCTCTGCTGGATGAATAGACCCCCTGCCTCCAACAAATCTCCACCCAACAGCTGCTGTGGCCAAAAACTGACGCAGATGAAAGCTTGAGGCTGACTGAACAAATTAAAGAGTTTTACAAGAGTTTTTTTTTTTTTTTTTTCCTGCTTCAGTTGCTGCTTAAATCAGACCTTCGGACATTACCGATTCACACGCTTTGTTCTTAGAAGATCTTTCCTGAACCTCAGCTACTGGGAACGTCATGAGCAATCGAAGACAACAAAGAACCGCGCGGAGGAGCCAAGATCTAAACCATGAACAGGAGCACAACAGCTGTGATTAATGAGAATAGACTCTCTCTCTCCACCGAAATCTGGCTCGAACACAGAGTTTGTCACAGATGGATTCGAGCTGCTTCCTCGGTCCAGCTCAGAGATCCGAGTTCCCGACGCACGATACATCTAAAGCTCTTCGAAATTTTAATTGTGTTGGTCTTTTAACACAAAATGAATCCACAGATTTTAGATGCGGTGGCAAGGCAAAACTTCCTGAGACAATGATTAAGGAAATGTGAAAGGAACTAAACCCACTGTGTTTGGGATGTGATTACACTTCGCCATTCAATTGTCTAACGTGACATCAAACAATACTGAACGTGTCCTGATCATATTCAGTGTAGTATCGTGACCTTCGTGATTACAGCAGCAGGTTCGACTCTACAGTATCCAGGTGAGACTGTCCCCCGAAGCAAGGTTTAATCTTTATCATAAACTTTATAACTACTTTCCCCACACAGAGTTAGAGCTTATTTGGAGCAAGATGATTACTTTTTTATTCCCCCTCCTAAAATGCCTCAGTCCTGCAGCATTACATCAGACCGAGCCATAAAAACTCAACAGTGTACGAAAAGAAACACCTAGTCTAAGAATCCTAGTCTAAGATTCGAGTGCTCTTGCCATTTTTTAGACATTACAAAAACATTAGCTAGGCAGCTCTTTAAATAGCTCGTACAGTACAGTGCTGTGGCCCTTCCACATTGGCAGCACTTATATAGCGTAGTGGTTAGCACTGTTGCCCTGCACCTCCGGCATCCGGGTTCGATTCCAACCCCCAAGGAGTTTGCATGTTCTCCCCGCGCTTGGCGGATGGGTTTCCTCCGGGTACTCTGGTTTCCTCCCACAGACCGAAGACTTAGATTAGACTAAGTGGCGTTGCCCGTGGTGTGTGTATGAATGAGCATGTGCGTGTGTATGTGCCCTGCGATGACATCCAGGGTGTACCCCACCTCGTGTCCTCAGTCCCACGGGTTTCTCACACCTGACATTTATAGTCCATTTTTGAACATTATACTTTTGTACTGTATATTTATACACATTTATACTTCATTTCATTTTGCATACTTTCTGGACATTTATATTCATTTCATTTTGCACATTTTCCATATTTCGCATATTTGTACAGCCACTATTGTGTATATTTTGTACAGCTAGGTTTTATTTTTTATTTTTTTAAGTATTATTTATATTCCATATTTTATATCTTTTTCTCTGCAGCTTAGAAAGAAGGTTTCTATATTGTATTCTTTATTCCAGTCCCTAATTTATTTCTATTGATAATTTAGATTTCAAGGTCACGAGAGGTCGTATAAGCGTTTCACTGCATATCGTACTGTGTATGACTGTGTACAGTATGTGACGAATAAAATTTGAATTTGAAGTACTTCAGTCACCACAGCTGTGCAGAAACTCAACAACCAAGAGATGAGCTGCTAAGCTGCTAAGTCCAACATGCTGACATTAAAGGGTAAGTCCCCCCCCCCCTTAAGTTGGTGTTAAATCAGAATTGAGGTGCATATACTCAAGTACTGTACGTTACCCTGAGTCTTGGTTGTTATTGATTTTCCTGCTCTGCACATGGACGGACCGTGTAGTTTGTCAACGTGAGCGCGTACGTAATCCGAGACAAATTCCACAACCATTGTTCTGTGCAAAAACGCATCCCAGAGTTCAGCTGAAGCTCGTATGAAGCTACTGCAGTCCCAAGGTGGCACATTTCAGAGTTACGGTGTATTTAGCTCCGGTATCGGTGTTTCAGTATCGAACAATTTTAGAGATAATTTTATGAGTACTGTAGAAGACCGACGTATCGGGACGTCCCTATAGACGAGCAAATTACATACCTGACGAATTTAACTGGTGATTGTTTGGCGACATGTGTACAGTATGTGTGCTATACAGACATGATCACTTACAGAAGTGAAGTGAACTATAGCGTGATTCCGACATCAAAACGTAGGAGTATTTCACTCCTGACTGGGTCAAAACAGCCACGAGAGAGAGAGAGAGAGAGAAAAGAGAGAGTTCACACTCTTTCTCTCTCCCGCGTTCTCTGCTCTGCTCTCCTCTTTATTGTTTCCCAGCTCTCACACACACACACACACACACACACACACACACTAATTAGCCACATTCTCCTCAGGTCTGCGCCGTTTCCCAGTTTACCTGACTTTCGCTTCCTGCACTTGAGCAGTTTTTACTCTTTAAGTTACCGTTAGATTTTACAGCTGCTGCTTTTCTTATTCTCGGTTTTAGACTTTTTTATTTAACTTCAGTTTCAGAAAGGAAAGTTCAATAAAATACATATTTTTTTGTATTTTCGTTTAGGAATGGGAATCTGCGGCAGTGGTGTCGCCTTGCACCTCCTGGGTCCGGGTTCGATTCCTGGGCAGGTTCGATTCCCGTCTCTGTGTGCATGAAGTTTACATGTTCTCCCCGTCCTTAGTGGGTTTCCTCCAGATACTCCGGTTTACATTTACATTTGAGTATCTGGCAGACACCCTTATCCAGAGCGACTTACATTTTTTATCATTATTATTATTTTTTTTTTACATTTGAGCAATCAAGTGTTAAGGTCCTTGCTCAAGGGCGCAACAGCGGCAACTTGATGATGCTGGGGTTTGAGTCTGGAACCTTTCGGTCACTAGTCCACTAAGCTAACAGACCAAAGACATGCAGATTATATATAATTAAATATAAGATCATGTGGATTGTGTATACAGGATCGAGCGATATAGACGATGAGTGAGTGAGTGAGAAATGGGGATCACCAAGGACCACCTGATGCGATTCCACCACGATATCCAGGTGAGGATTTGATTTGTATTGTGATTTCACAATTTTGCAAATATCCTGATTCCATATACATTTTTTTTCCCCGATTTCTTACAGTTTTAAACAAACTGAGCAAATAATTCACTCCTGCGGCACATATTGCTGTACCGCCTGCTAATGTGTGAATAATTTGCCACCTGCAGGATTATAGAGGAACTGCAACATTTTACCACCTAAAATGCGAACATATATAAATAAAAAAAAGAATTTGGTGATACATAAATGGCGATCACTGAATCGTTTTCTTCCCCCGTCTCTATTGCTAGTCAACACACACACGAAGCAACCTTAAGCTAAATTTACTATCTGAGACCTAATTATGAACCGTCGGGTTAAGTCTGTGATTCATAATCTATCTATCGAAATGTTCGTTAGTTGCAGTTTTTAATTCGTTAGTTGTTCGTTTTTTTGGTTTTAATTCTTGGCACATCTTTAGCAACGTTTCAATAAGGACAGGATATACAGTACCGCTTATCTTTCCAGACGCGTGCACGGGCAGTCGGAACAATTTAAAGACATAATGGATTAGGACGGGACTAAAATCCCAGAGACGCGCTAGTAATAATTACATTACCGTGCCTCTTGGTGTAAAACTAATTCAATCCGAATAGGGCTTAAGCAAAAGGTTGGTGATGCTGTGTAAATTCCACCGAGCGAAGCCTTCGGTGCAGAGCTGCAACTTCCTGCAGTGCCACCATTTCCACTCATTGTTAGGATGGAGAGAGAGAGAGAGAGAGAGAGAGAAGGGAGGAGGAAGTGAGAAAGACAACAAACATCCTCTTTTCACTCTATAATTAGACAAAATGATCTGACACACACACACACGCCATCATGTAGTGCTACATTCCCCCTCCCTTACCAACACAAATCATAACCCGTCTGCTCTGAATCCCTGAAGAGCAGGAAACAAATCAGACCTCAGTGGCTTTTTTTTTTTTTTTTTTTTTTATCTCTGAAAGTTTTAATCTAAAAATTCCAAAGCATTTAATAAAGCGTTCCAGTTCCAGCACATAAAAAAAAAAAAAAAATCTGTAAAGTTAGCAATAGACAACATTCAGGTTAAAACTTTCAGGGAAAAAAAAACAAACGAAAACAACCGAGGTCTGATTTGAGGTCTGAGGTCTGCTGTTACCATGACGATAACTGAACTACAGTTATTAACATGACTGTCATAAAAAATAAAATAAAATAAAAAAATGCATGAGTCAGGTCTGATATAACTGCTGTTAAAATTGCGTTTGAACTCAATCCACTCTCTTATACACATCAGTTAGGATGATGATGATGATGACGATGATGATGATGATGTTATTGTGCTTATGCCTTTAATTGGACTTTGAATGATATGGCATTATTTTTTTAAGCCAGATGTGAAATTACACTCATCCAAGATACATCACTGTGCAAAAGTCCATCTCATTTCTTCCTATTAAGTAAAATTAAAGAAACGAGAACAAATGCTTTACTGCAACAGGATGCAAAGTAGGGACGGGAATCTCCCGTCACCTCCAGATATGACTTTATCACCATATCTAGGTGCCGATTCTTTAAGTATCACGATTTTCATCAATATCCCGAGTCGACATTAGAAGTTTTTCTGATTTTGTTACAATTTTAAGACCTTGAACCCTTGGAAAAATTTAAGCCATAACTCAAAAGGTTTCTGTACCTTATCTTTGTTCAGCAGCTTCACCACGTCTTGTTGTTGGTCTTTCGGTTGTTGAACCCACCGAGGGGTCGCCACAGCGGACCAACCGATCCACACACAACTTGGCACAGGTTTTTTATTTTCCTGATGCAACCCTACTATTTTATCTGGGCCTGGGCTTCACAACTGAACATGTTTAAATAAAAAAAACCGCCATGTTTTTACTGATCAGAGCATGTCTCTGTCATCCGCCAGAACTGATATCTATGTCTAAACAAACTTGGAAAATAATCGATACAGGATGAAAATGTGTGATTTGTTTAGAGTTATGAAGAAACGGTTTTGTTTTCCACCTCAAATGCCTCCGACGTTGATCATCTGTCATCATCTGGACCTGTTTCTGACTGGGTCATGCCTTAACTTTTAAGTCTTTGGAAGCTAAATATAAAGTAATTAGGAAACGTCTAACTCCTACATCTTTCTATGAAAGCCGTTTACTATTTTGAACAGTGTTCATCAATAAAGTGAAATTATAGAACTGTTGTACTGGTGACTCTATAGGAGCTAACCTTAGACTGAATATTATACTGTCTAATACACTACTGTACTAGGCATGTGTGAGTGTGTGTATGTGCTAGACCTTGCAGCGTGGGCATTTCTGGGCATTCCTCTGGCCGTACTCGATAACGCTGGCCCAGTTCCGCAGCAGCTTGTCTCCCTTCTTGAACTCGCGGCACTTTAAACCCTCGTGCCACGGCGCGTGGCATCTAAAACACCACACCAAGTCGCACTTACTGCACTGGATCTGTGGGGGGACACTGTGAATTAGGACACCAAATATACAGCGCAAAAGCTGACCCAAACACCAGTGTATACGACGGCAGGTTTAACGGAATAACAGAATAATCGCGCGGCAGCTCGCCCACTCATGCTTAACTACTCGGCTTATTAGTAAAAGGAGAGAAGTCATGTCTGTTCGTCATAATGTGAATACGAGCATGTAAGAGTTGTTATTATTATTATTATTATTATTATCATCATCTGACTTAATTTGGAGGCGCGGCGTTTGCATTTATATATGAGAAGGTATGCTATGGGTTTGTAAATGCAAGTTAAGTGTTGGCGTGAAAAAGCCCATCAGGATACTACAAAAAAAAAGTGGTACCTCGGCATGCAAACGCCACGCCTTCAAATTATGGCTATAAGTTTTATAT
>JAOVVA010000035.1:9078621-9089908 GCA_028565275.1 Leiocassis micropogon
TCATTAGAGACCACACCTCCTTTACTGGAATATTGTTAGAGGCCACACCTCCTTTACTATGATTTCATTAGAGGCCACACCTCCTTTACTCAGATTGAATTACAGACCACACCTTCTTCAATGGGATTTCAATACAGACCACACCTCCTTTACTAGGATTTCAATATAGACCACACCTCCTTAATGGGATTTCAATACATACCACACATCCTTTACTGGAAATTCATTACAAATTCATTACATACTTTAGTGGCAATTTTTTTTAGAGGTCACACCTCCTTCACTGAGACTGACAAACACAAATTAATTCACTTGCCATCTCTTACTGCTGTATGAGAGTGTTTTCAGTGAATCAAAAGCCCATGCACACACACCCACATCCACACTCACTCCTCACCCCTCAACCAAATACATCATCTAGAAATTCTTACTATGGCCAGTGTTGAGTGATCCTGCTGTCTCCTTCACAGGCACTTACAAGTTTGAGTTTAATTCAGCAACGGTGTTCTTTGCTAATCTTTATTGGCTTGTGTGGCAACGCTTTTCCTTCATTTGATAATAATTCATTATGCGGCCCTTAGCGCTCGCCTCAGGATTGATCGGCCACTGGAAAAGCTGAGTCATCCAGCTAAGAGCGTAATTGCTCTTTGTTTGCTGTAACGCATTCAGGCATGACATTGATCTGCCCCAAAAATACAGGTCAAATCACTGCTTCGCAGAAAATACTCCTTTCTGATTGGCTGAGACTGGGACACCGGTAACATTGACCAGTACCATATCAGTGCTGCAAAGATATGGAAATGTAGCAGTTAAAATATTAACTTTAATGAGTGAGATGAGGTGACACAATGGGTAACCTTGTCCGTCAAAGCTCGTGTACTGATTACTGCTTAGTATTCCCACATCGTTCCAAACATTTCCAGGATAGACTTTAGACTTTGCGTGCTTGGAAATATTTTAATCAAAACCAACTTGAACACAGAAGTAGCGCTCATGCAACATTAGCTAAAAAGAAAGATAAGAAGTGACAAATACAGGATTCCCAGCTGTCACATAGTCAGCGTGACGCCACTATGCAGACTACTTCCGAGTCTCTAATAATCCTCCACCTAGAAGAGATATAAGACAGGTGTCTCCATTTGATACACATCTTGTTATGGCACACTGCTCTTATGACGCTTGCCAGATCTGCTGGCTTCCCAATATGTCTTCTCTCATTATTTCTAAAAAAAAAAGGGGAAAAAAATGATCAGAAAGGCGGATGAGGTTACAGCAGAGGTTGGGGGGCGGGGGTCAAAAATTGGTTGGATCAGATCTTGGGTGATAATTGCTTCCATGACCTCCTGCAGACCTCGGCACAGTAACAACCATTTCAGGAGACGTCAGGGAGATTTTATCTCCAGGGCAGGGCACAACCTGGTTAGCAAAGAAAAAAAAAAAAGTGCCAGTTTGATAGTCACGGCAACACACAAGCAGATTTGAAGATGGAATCTGTGGGAGATGAAGAGGATGACATGAGACGAGGAGAGTAGCAGGTAAAAGAGACGCTGGCTGCTCATAAGCAAGGTGTGTTGCTCTCTGTGTCAACGTACATATCCTTTACTTAACGCCTTTCTGAGCCAGGGCTAGCAGCGAGCAAACCAATATTATCTCACAAGCATTTTTTATACCCATAGTATGTGCTCAATGCTGCAAAGCAGAGATCAGGATTAATATCCGGTTTCATAACATAACACATAAACACACAAAGGACAACCGAAGCATCTCGTCCAAGATGCAATAAAAGACAGGTGTTTGGTCTCAGTGTGGCAGCAGGATGTTTTAAAAAAATGTGATCAATTTTAATTATTATTAAAAATCTACCTGTACCCATTCAACTACAGGTTGTTTGGTTTGGTACATTATGTGGTGGAAGGAAAGCATGAAAATGTTTCTACATTGTTAAATACTGCACATCTATCTCTTGCTCATGCGTTCCTCTTTCCTCCATCTGTTGGAGTGTTGTTAGGCACAGAGGAGGCATCTTCTTCTTCTTCTTTATGGCAATGAGAAACAAGCCATGTGACTGCAAAGAGTTCAAGATTTAATACGTGACTCACGTGACCCATGTCATCCTCGTAGATGCTACGCAATGTTCTTCACCAGGGTCGAGGTAGAGAAGATACAACTTCTTCAGGGGTTTGAGGCACAGAGGACACACCTGCATCACTAGCACTGGGTCACAGAGCGGTTGAGGAGAAGATCATGTAAGTGTTAGAAGTGTGCACCGCCTCGCTTCTTGCAGATTCTCAAACATATACTGGAACAAAGGTCGCTGCAGACTCCTGCAAAAGGAGACGATTTGCTGGCATAATGCAGGCACAGTTCTTGGTGGATCTTTACAGTTGACCACACACTCCTTTAACATTCCGCACAATCTAATATATTAGGCATCAGGTGGTGTGAGACTGGGGAATGGGACGAGTATGGGAATTAACAACACAACTTCCTTATCATTACTGGGAACACCTGCGACTGGAGCTATGACCCATCGACAAGCGCACATGCATGAGTTTCAGTATTGTATGTTCTCCAGTTTGAGACACAGATGTCCCCATTTCATCATTAGCATTGAGGCACAGAGGCCACACCCTTTTCACTGGGGTTAAGGAACTGACTCGATGTCATCTTCACCAGCATGAAGGCACAGACACCATACCTTCTTCACTGGACTAAGAAACAGAGGGTAGGACATTTGGGGAAAAGAGGCTAAGATGTCTTCCTCGAAGATGCTACTCCTTGTTTAATGGATTGCCCAGACTGCCTAGATCTTTTTTAAAAGATTGAGACAGTCACAAAAGGATTGAGGAGCAGAGGTCAACCTTTCTTTAAAGCACATTAGGTACAGCTTTAACTTTAACCACACTGGGATTGAGGCCAAACGTTCATTGGTTTGAAGCACATGCCATCCTCACTATTATGAATGCACAGAAACCACGCCTTCTTGTCTGAATTTAGGCGCCAAGGCCACAGCCTCTTTATTGGAATTAAGGAACAGGATGCATTCCAATCGGCTTGAAATATTCAGCCATGTTACGGTAGGTGCGATTCCAAACCACATTTAGCGAAACTGCACAGAGGAAGTGATGTCTGCATTGGTAACATTGCACGGGGTTGCGAATGGTGAAATTTTGTCAAAGGAAAGTTCCCTCAACCGACATTCCCTGCACAGGAAGCAGGGAGTAGGGAGCACCCTCTGAAGTACCCTGTGGAACGGAACACAGCCTCAGAGTCCATGTCGTCTTCACTAGCATTATGGCACAGAAACCACACCCCCTTCATGGGCAATCAACTTTTTTGATTGGCAAAAAGGCCAAGAAGTCTTCCTTCGAAGATGCTATACCTTACTTGCTTTAGAGTCCATGTCATCTTCACTAACATTAGAGCACAGAAGCCATGCTTTCGTTTCTGGATCGTAGTACTTTTATTTGACTGGATTTAGTTGTTTCACACACTCCATTTACTGGGATAGACAGGTAGATGGTGAGGAGGTATGGCCTTTGTGCTGCAAACCCCTAAACAGCGGCATATTTAAATAAAAAGGTTTTAAATTTATTTTTTGCTAATCCATGCTAATCACCCAGTAACACACTTTCGTATGTTCATATGCAGTGCAGGGCGTTAGAGGGGGTTTGAGACAAGACAGGCTGTCTGGATGTGTGTTTGTGTGTGTGTGTATGCGTGCGGGTATGGAAAGAAGCGCGGTCTGACATGCTACAGTATTTACTCATCCATGCATAAAATCAAGGATGAAAGGGTTGCAGTCTCTCTCCCTCACTTGTATAGAGACTCTGCATCTCTTTTAACTGCCTTTGTCTTTCAACCCCCCCTCTCTATTCACTCTCCTCTCCATATGTATATCCATCTCACTCATCCATGCCCCCTCCCTTTAGCCCACTGTATTATGCACTGGCTTTTTTTCCTTAGCCCTGCTCAGAGCTGCCTCAGCAGTCCGGCAGCTCTGATTACTCCAGCGGCTCGGATGATTAAAGCCGAGGGAAGAATAAGCTGCTCTCGTCTGGTGGCGCTTGAGAAATAGAGATTGCTGCTCTCCCTGATCCCCTCCCTACGTATGCCGATGATATCAATCACTCTTTAGCCCTCATCCTCATTCGCTGCTCACGAGAGACCAGGGAGGTCGAGTAACACATGCAAGATACCAAAATAAACCGAACGGAGTGGTCCAGAGTCAATGTGTGTATACAATAACTCTTGTGCTGGACTGACATACGCCGAGCGTGACTCATTTTCTTACTTGTTCCAGGGCAATTAGTGTAGGATTGTAATTGGTTCCGACCGAAGCTCTACATGCTCAGCTGCGGGAAGCAACTTGTAATGAGGCAAGTGGACTCTCTTCCCCCTGGTGCATGCCATGTCAAAACCGATCCCTTCCTCTTTCTTGTGTTTGGCACGTTTCTAGCTACTGACTGACAGCTTTGGAAATGTTATCTCACACACCACTGGCACTTATTTATTTATTTATTTATTTTTCAGTTTACATGAGGCATGGGAGACAAGATAGTTTGTGTCAGGCTGCTGTTCAAAAATATATGGGCTGATAAATGCTAGTTGGTAGAGTTCAGAATAAGAGAATATGTCAAATATCGATATCAAATTAACAGTAAATGTTTTTATCTAACAATTATTGCCCGTAGAAACGATGTTTTTGGAGTTTAAAGCTGATAATCAGAATTATAATCATTATTATAGAAGCGCAGGTGGCTTTTAGCACCTACGATAAAATCAAAATGGTGATCATGAAACTCGTAGCACCTTCACAATGGGGGTAAGCTAGGGAGAACCATCGAAATATATAGTATATTTTATATATATATATATTTCTTTTTTTCCCTTTTTTTATCTTTTTAACCAAGCAAGTTTAATTTATAATTTTTTGGAAGCAGAACAAGTTGTTGGTCTAATTAGAAACTTGTAAGCTGACTTTCATACTTATTCGTCCATTTGCTGAAAATGAAACAAAGAGCAAAATAGATTCTTTTGGCTTGTTTCCTATTTTGTGTAATCTGGCTTTATAATGCAGATAATTAAACGGATAACAAAAGGAAATAAAAAAAATAGCTGGGGAGCATGTAGTACTAGGGGAAAAAAAGATTAAGAAATTTATTTATTTATTTATTGGTCCGAAAAATAGTGAGTGAATAAATTTTAGCCAAGTGCTCATAGAAATATTAATAATAGAAAAAAATTACGTACATAGCCATATAAATAGGTGGTTTAAAAGTCCCATATTGAACTAGTTCTTTAACAAATTTATACAGGTCTCAGAGCTCCCCCAAAGTATGTGTTAATGCCCCAGCTGAAAAACCTCTCAGATAATGAATGTTTTATACCTCAAACTTTTTTTTTTTACACTCATCCACCAAACATTCTGTTTCAGTGTCTATGTAAATGAGCTACTACTGAGTCACGCCCATCTTGAGAACAGCAAAGCTGAGCAACAACCTGGGAGAGAGGGTGGGGGGCGGGGCTCTTCTTATACCAGGTCATAATAGGGGGGAAAATCGAATTGGCTTATTTAAACCCAACCCAATAAAAAATATAAAAAGAAAGGACAAAAAGCAGGGGTTTTTTTTCCTAAGGGTTTTTTCTCAAATTTTTCTTTGTTTTTGTACTCACTGGAGATGCATCTGAGTGTCTAAACAAAAAGTGCATCTTGCATAATAGGTCCCCTTTCAAACTTTTATTTCGCATGCTGGTAGCAGCAGTTCTTTTTTTCCTTTTTGTACCAAGAGTACCTTGGGTCAAATTGGCACTCTATCCAGGGGGTCCATTGTATAGGTTCTAGGCCCCTTGCAACCCTACGCGAGATATATAGTATGAAAAATTAATGAATGCAATACTATGTTTCATCAGGAGTATTCTAAAGAACAGAAAGCTAACACTTGTGATTTAATACCACTTTTCCTTAGCCTTGTAGGGCACCAAACCTTTGACTGGTAGAGCATTATAGAGTATCACCTAACTGTTTTTTATTTTATTTATTTCTTCTTTTTTTTTTTTTTAAATCACTGTCAGATACTGACAAGGGTTTAGATGCAGGAGCAGCTTTACCGAAGCTGATAGCAAAGCAGACAAATCCCTAGGGCATAGACAAAATCCAATCGTAAACAGATAAGCATTCAGGTGATCAAACATGTTACAAGAGTCAAAACAAGCTTAATAAAAAAAATGTAAAAACAGAACAGCATTCCCTTAATAAAGACTTGGAAACATCACTAATGATTTACTAGCAGAGATTTGAGGTGCGTATTTGCAGTGAACCAGTGAAGTTAAAGGAAATGGGTCATGTGACAGGTCTGATCCTGAGTCTGGAGTTCCCATTTACTGAGTAGATGAGACAATTACCAAGATAATGCTAGCATGCTCTGAAGCTACTTGGTTGTTAAAAAATTCATTTGCATTTCAACTGCGACATTGCTATATACTCTATACTGATTAGCCATAACATTATTGCACAATATTGTGTACAATACGATCTGCCTCATCCAGGCATGACTCCACAGGACCTCTGGGGGTGTGCTGTGGTGCTTGGCACCAGGATGTTACCCATCACCTTTGGGTGCTGTGGATTTCGGGTTGGGGCCCCCGTGGATCAGACTTGTTTGTGATATGGGTGCTCGATCGGATTAGGATCTGGGGAGTTTGTAGGGTGGGTCGGTGGCCTTGGGTTCTTCATCTGCTGGGGCCCATGTGCAGCAGAATGCAGTGCACTGGGTGTCCTGGTGCCTTTCTATCATAGCCGGCATTGCCTTTTTTGGTGATTTGTATTGCATTGGCTTTCTGCGTGATCAGACTGTGTGGACAGGTCTGGCATTCGGTCTCTATGGGCATGGGTGAACCTTGGGTGCCCACGATCCTGTCACCAGTTTACTGGTATATAATTGATCAATGAATTAATGTTAATGGGTTAATGTTATTCCAATGTGTTTCATAGGACCATGAGTTGGCTCCTAAAATCGAGCTTCTTACTAAGGAAGTTTTGGTTGTGACTAAAAGCAGACTTCAGCACCATGTTCACAAAGTTAGGGTTAGATGGATAAATAGATGCTATTTATCCATTACTTCAAACAGCACTCTATATAATTATAACTAACCATCCAAATGGAGTTGCCTATTTTAAAAGGACTTTTCTTTTATTCTTTTTAACAAAAAAGGACGTAGACATTTACGTCACGTTTCCTTTATAGCTGAGAGAATCTCCAGAAGTCTCCAGCGAAATCTTCAGCCTTGCTGTGATGATTTCATACAAATTGGCTCAGTGTTTGTCTTTTCCCTTCAACAGGGAAACCGTTTTTGTTCCTCCAGGGATCTTTTTGTAGATGTCCATCTCTTTATTTTCTTATCACTGCCGCACACAGCACAAGAAAATGATGGCTGTCTGGGTTGGAGAGGTGATGCAATAAATGTGTGAAGCTCATCTCTGGACCAATCGCAACCAATACGTTGGGAAGTGTGCGAAAGGAGCGCTGTGGAGGAAATGAAGCACGATGAGCGAGATGAGGCTGTTTACATGTTGCAGATGAGGCAAATACGGCAACTCAGTGAGCACGCCACATCTGAGTTAGAAAAAAAAAAAAAAAAAACAGCAAAGCAGGACGATTAATAAAGTAAATATGATAAAAGAAGCGTTTCAGCATGGGGTAAAGAGAGAAGAACTGCTCACCGAACACGGGTTAGACTTTCATCTGCCGCCTAATGGACCCCGGACTAAGCCTTTCTCCAAACAATTACATCCGCACAATCAAGGAGCACTACGACATACTGTAATTAAACAAGGCCTGATGGATTACGAGTGTCATTTAAAAAGCACTCAGAAGCTCATCAGTAGAGCTGGACTATAATAGGCTCATTCATTAGGGTGCTCTCGGCCGACCGTGGCTCGTGGCAGCCTGTCGAGAGCATCTCACACTGGAGAGAGTGTGTCCCTGTGTGTGTGTGTGTGTGTGTGTGTGTGTGTGTGTAATGCCTGGCAGGAATCTGGCATGTAGGTGGGCTTGCTTGAAGCCAGCAGAAAAACACAAAAGATATTCTTTGACAGTATGTGTAACTAGGTAAGGTTTCAGCTTAGCATACAGCATGCTAAGCAGCTGTGGCAGGTCACAGATGCTGTACCGAGCAGCGATAACAAGAAAAAAAAAAATGCCAGTGCTCATATGGCTGAGAATATTTCGACTTTAATAATATACTGCAAGATATAGCTCTGCCTTTAGAGTCAAGATTAGCAAAGTTTCTCTAGTTGAAGAAGTAGGTCCTTAGAACTTCCTGATACAGCCTAGTCTTTCCTAGATGGGGACTCCACGCCTAGGGTTAAGACTCTGTGTGGTGCCATATATCATAAACCTGACTTGAATGCAAGGTTACTAATTAGGTTCTCGTCCTATTCCAAACCGATTAAAAGTCTGCTCAGTGGAGATACGCAGGTCTTGACCGCACCCCACTCTCTGTGACAGAGCAAGTCCTGTGGACGCCCAGCCAATCAGGACAAGGAAGGAATCCCTACTTGATCATCAATTCAGGAAGATCTCACTCTCGCAAGACAGTAAGGCACCAGTGAAAGGGGAACGAGCTCAATTTGTCCAGATTTGCTCCTGAACCATGGAAATCACTGAGCCCGCTCTGATAGCCAGTCTCTTAATGGATGCTCTTGTCAGAGTTTGAGCATGATAGACGCAGCTCATTTGATTGTTCATCCAGGCATGCCAAGAGTTCCTCACCCCCCTGTAGAGATTTGACTCGGCATGTCTGCCAGAACATTCTCCTTTCTTTTCAGTGTGAAGGAGAAATGTGTCCGGGGACAGTTCTCTGTGCCTAGGCACCAGATCTGAGCTGGCAACTTGGCAAAAAGCAAACAACAGATCTCTCATGGGTGCATCGATTGTACCCAAAATGTGCAGTATTACAGTCCATTTGTGCTTTGATTTCTTTGCCCAGAAAACGAATCAAGGACACGGGACTCTCTCCTCGGAATTTGCGAACTCACATCAGGATAATAGGTTCAGGATGAGGACGTGTAGCAACACAGTGGACCTCACAAGCTCAAGGGGCAAGAGGTGAGAGAAAAAGCGCATTAATCACCGAGCCGCAGCATTAACTCCTCATCTCGCCATGTCCCAGGTGGATTTCTCTGGGCAATCTGACGATGCCCTACTCAGACAGACGAGCTTTGTATTCTTCTGAAATAAATTAACACATTTTCCTTGGCTAATGATTGTTGAAACTGGCAGGAAGCACAGCGAGTGCACATGGGTTAATGCAGACAGGAATGGCTCAGGATTTCATCACTCTGTGCTTTTCCGAATCCCCGGAGAATACCGAGACATCTGCTCCTTTAACATAATGCCTCACAGTTCCAGCCAGAATGATACAAATGGCGTACGACATTCGGCGTACAAATGCGACGATCTGTTCTGAGCGGCAGGCGCTCAGAATCTGACTCGGTTTCAAACCAAGGCCTTTTGTGTTATTTATATTAAGCATTAAGGTGAGTGCTAACCATATGGCTTCTCTAAAAAAGGATCACCATCCTCCTCTAATTGCATAAATGGTACTCTAATAGTAACAGTGTAGACACGGACAACAAATAACGTAGCCCGGAGTCAGCTCCTTCTGAGCAGCATGCGATTACCCTATTATGAGATAAAAAAAAAGACCTTATAATGAGAGAAAAGAGAATAAGAAGATTATCACACACACACAAAAAAAGGATCGTCCTCAGATTCATATATCAGCTCACTCTGTGAGCTCGCCATTATCGTGCGGCTCTATTTAATTACTTTCAGGCTGATGCTTCCTTACGGCGTAATGATGCATGCAGCCTTACTAATGTCTGAGCAGCGTGGAAATGAATAGCTTAGAACTGAGCATCCATTTCTGGTCCGGAAAAAAAACCTCATTAAGCAAAGGTGCTGCTTAGGCTGGGGGGGGAAAAAACAAGCCTCCATCTTGGCTGGCTAACGGCTAACTGAAAAGCCCAGAAAACAGAGACACTGCTAACAGTGTTTTCCCACATGTCTGCTCTGTAAAGTTTGTACTGTAATTATCTGCCCGTGTGTCAGCAGCAGGGGAGGAAAAGATCAAACTGTCATTGCTTCGGTCTGCGTCAAAGACCCTTTCAACACGCCAAGTCCATCTCCTTATCACTGCATCAAATTGACCCCGGAGGTCAGATTCATTAATAAAAATGGGATAAATTACATTTTGGAGCTTTTGCATGCTGCGGCAAGCCTGGTGCTTAGCCAAAGAGATGACGAGCAAAAGATCGACTGAGTGCTTGGGAAAGAGATGAAAAGAGATAGATGAATTGGCTCAGCAGTTTACCAATCTGACAGTCACTCATACATTGTGTGAATAGACAACAAATGGGTCCTTTGTTTCGGTGCCCATTTCTGTTAAGAAACAAAGACCATCCATGCCTGTGAGAGCTCGGAGGGTGGAGAATGACGGCACCGCCTGTGCAGCCAGACAGCGACGAAGCGCTCACTGTTCTTTCCCATTAAATCAGGAAGTGACTGAAATAAGGAAGAGACGCATCATGAGGCATGGAGATTGGGATGCCAAACGTTCCTGCGTCCAATTACGGGCTACTCTTCTCAACGTCCGTTGCCGAACAGACAAGCTTGTTTTAATGGGCTTTGGAAGACACTAGGAAAATTCATTCAGAAATCGTCTTCCGCCGTCACCCACAAAAGCTAACGTGAAGTCAGAAGGTGGATAAAGAATGCCGGAAATTGGAGCGAAAAAGAGTCGCTGGAGGGAAAAAATCGGATAAATGTCCCTTATGTCTTGGATGAGCCATTTAAGCCAATAGTTCTTAGGTTTAGACCTCAGGATAGCACATGGACTTTGCTTTATTATTTAAAAACAATGAAACGAACTCAATTTTATTCTCCGTACCACATGTTTCATAACCTACAGTATAACCAGTATTGTGCAAAAGTCTTGAGCTCATTTTGATGTAAATTAAATTAAAGAAACTGAAGCAAATGTTTTAGTGTGACAAGCTACAGCATGCATAAAGATAGAAATAATTTTTATTTTTATTGCTTGTTAATGTAACAACCGCAGCAGCAACCTCATTTCCTCTCTCGTCTGTTTCAACCACTCAGCATTCAGCTGTATACTAATCACCGGCCTGATCATCTGTCATCATCTGTACCTGTTTCTCACTGGTTTATGCCTTAAGTTTATTTTTATTTTAATAAAAACAAAAAAAATCATTCCTCTGAAA
>JAOVVA010000035.1:9100385-9113116 GCA_028565275.1 Leiocassis micropogon
ACAGATTTGTGAACAATATTTGAGAGTAATGGGTCTTTTGTGTATGTAGAAAATGTTACAGATCTTTGAGTTTAGCTTATGAAAAATGGGAGCAAAAATAAAAGTGTTGCGTTTATATTTTTGTTCAGTGTATGTACATATTTTTTTAGGTAAATTCTGAGGAAACATAGACATATGATAGACAGAGTTAAAATAAATAGAGGCAAAGGAAAAATTACATAGTGTTAGAAAATCCTAACATTGACTCCAAACCTTTGCAAATAATATCTTTATAGAGCTTTCTTTGTATACAGGTACATTGGTGATTTGGGCTGGTTAGTCCCAGTAAAGGGAAATCTTAATATTAATAACATACAGTACAAAGTATTGATGGGAATCACCAGTTACCTCCCAATACAATATTATCACGATACCTCTGTGCCGATAAAATTATAATTGTGATTCTATATGTATCAAGATTTCATAAATATCCTGATTTGATATTACTTTACATTTTTTTTTACAATTTATATGTTTTTTTTTTTACAATTCCTTATAGCAATAGTTTTCTCACAATACAACCTAATTTCAAATCAATTAACTTAAATTGATTGCTTTCATTGCAAAATTTTTACTGAGCAGCATGCATCTCTATCATTCAACATAATACTTATTTCTAAAAAAAACTTATAATTGAAATAGCACACTCCTATCACACGGAATGAAAATGTGTAAGTAGTTCAGAGTGCGCCACCTGCAGGTTAATAAAGAAACAGTGGCGTTTTACCGCCTCAAATATCTGCAAAGTCTCAAAACTCAACAGAAAACCAGCCAACCTGTTGGTCACAGGCTGGTCAACAGGTTCATCTCTATTATAAATGTAAAAATAGATTTTGGAGTTTTCCATGAATCACTATATGCAAAAAAAATTGCAATTAATACATAAAACGATTTTTTTCTCTAATACATAGACATAGACATACTGTACAAAGAACCACATACAGAATGGGTATGAAGATTGGGTGTCCACATACTTTTAACAATAGTGTGTAAAAGGAAATGATTCTCCATCCCATAAGGTGGCAGTAGTTGTAATTTACAAAAAAAACAAAAACAAAAGAACTTAGCCTGAGGTTAACAGATGTAGTCAGCCATACTGGAGTCTAACCGCCGTGTTCTCACCTGAGCGCGGACCGAACGCTGCATACTGTAGTTGAAACCACGCTTACATTTCCTGATGTACTGTATAATTGCCAGATCGTCCGTATTTTTAATAACTCGACAATGGATTGAGATTGTTTTTAGGATCATCAGTAAAGTCAGAATACATATTGTAAAAGTTATTCACCGTCACATTAGTTACACTATATTTCTGCAAAGCAAGTAAATGATGCAAGAAGTGGTACACTTCCTTGGAGGCCTTTAGTGCAGAATGCAAATCAAACACATTCAAATTCAAGCTCTTCAAAGCATGCTCAGCCAATTCGAATATCCCATTAGCAGGACAATTTGTGTAAACACTTCATGCGTGTGCTCTCGCCGGCTCCGAAGGCAGATTTCAAAAGGTACCACGTCACATTCATAAGCGACACTGAAACCCATACAACCCCTCATTTCCCACTTTCCTGGGGCATCTGCTCAGCTATACAATATATCATGATATACATCATCTTCATCTCAAGCAACCTATAAGCAGATTCATACTGTATAGGATATATTTATGTTTGAATATAAGTAGCCCATCGATTTAAATTGTTTGATTGAATAGAAGCGAGTGCTCGAGGTCACAGGAAACACTTACAGCCAGGATGATCTGCAGGGAACTGTGAGCCACCTCCACATACTGGTACTCCAGCACGCAGCCAGCTATGCTGATGTAGCGGTGATCTTCGGGAGCCCAGGAGGGCGGAGGGGTCACGGGGGTCACCCTGCACCCAGGGCCGTTCTCCATCCACCATGAGCGATGCATGGAAATATTAAAGGTCATGAACAGATCTGTGTCCTGTGGGTAGAGAACCAGGCATGAGAAACAGCTCAATCTCACAAAATATCACATTAACGCAAAACCCCTAGTTTCTGTGTAGAACTCATTAAGAAAAAAAAAAGGATCATTGAAATGTCTTTTTTAGTTCTGTGTTTTTGGTTTTGGTTTCGGCCCTCTGAACCACCAAGGGCAGTATTTCAGTGCATACGTACATTTCAAGATGATCCCCAAGATCATCAAGATGTGTGTGTGTGTGTGTGTGTTAATGATCCAGCTGAAAAAACCCTCAAATAATGCATTTTTTAATACCTCAGACTTCCATTATTTCGCCCCTTTTCCAAATGCGCCATTTCAGTGTTTAAGTAAAGGAGCTACTTCTGGAAAGGGTATCACGATATTATGAGAATCAAATTGACTTGTCCAAAGGATGACCAGGACAAAAATAGAAAATGTACAAAAAGCAGGTTGTTTTTCCAACGTTTATGGAAAAATGTCAGTCAAATTGTGTCAAAAGAAATGGGTTTGCAATAAAATATATCTATAACACTGGGCCTGAGGTGGGGAATAGACCCGATTGGATTCCATTCAGTGCACTGCAAGGTGCCTACAACCACACACACACACACACACACACACACACACACACACTTATACCTAGGGGGCATTTGGCATATCCAAACTACTTCCATGTTAGTGGACACTAAAAACCTTGTTTTTAAGGAATGGCTGCACTAGGACATCTTTAAATGTATTTGTCGACAAATTTAATGTACAGTAACACATACACACACACACACACACACACACACACACACGCACTCACTACTGCATATACAAGTTGACTGGCTCTTCTCCTCCTAAGCATTTCATTGTACTGTTGGCCCTGTGTTGACATGCAAATAACGAATAAAATAAAACTTAAACTTGGAAGGTGGGAGAAAACCAGAGAACCCAGAGGAAACCTTCATGGATGTGTATATTAACCTTTATACAGAGCTGAGGTATTACTGCTACTTAGTGTACGAATATACCGCAACTTTTAATTTTACTGGACAAGGTCAATTAGAATCAACTCGAGTGGCTCACATTATATAATTGTACAGTAACTGACACTCTTACTGTAACTGCTGCACTGGATACAGTAAGTACATACACATTTTATAAAACACTACAGTAGCTCCATTAGAATCGGAGTGAATAATTAATAAGTGCTTAATTGGGAGGTTCGTTCAAGTCAAACTGGGACTTGATGTAAATTCTCATGAATGAAGGCATTTTGACATTTACACCAGACATCAAGCACGGTACGATGATGAGACTCTTAGCCGCAGAAAAACATTTGCATTTTAAAGAAGCTGTCTGTCCATAAACGACAACCTGGGCCGATGTGGCTCAGAGCCCACTGCAGTCGTGAACACCTGATCCTTAAAAATTGTCAGATAACTTGTTGCAAACTTGTGGAAGAGATGCATCTGTCTATGGAAAACGTATGCACAATGAGTTACTGCCTCATCCCTGTATTTTCCTGAACTTGGTCCAAGCCATTTCCACATATTCGAGTCACTAAAGGAGTTCCTGGGAGGCCAGTGTTTCAGACGTGAAGAAGGTGATCTATTCATGGTCCTAGCATAATGAGAAAACTTTCTGCCTTAATGGTATCCAAGCGCTATTGAAATGCGGGTTATGAACTCTCATAACTGTGTTCCCAATAAAACCAATAAAATGTAAAAACTATTGACCACAATACAAGACTAATTTTCAAAATCTGATTAAAACCAAAACACCAGGCATGAATCCATGACCAAAGTCAGAATGTTCTTCTCAGCAGGACTTTAAATATTCCTTTCAAATCAACCTTCTCCTTTTATTTGTCTGCTTGTGAGTAGCAAATATCTTTTAAAGCTTTCACAAATCACATTTCACTTCACAAATACGGACATCTGTTATCTTATTTACTGAGCTTTCCTTCTATTTGATCCCTCATCGTTTTAAAAGCCTTGTTTAACCTCTCATGACACAATGATTCATGCTGCTTAGTTCCACGCATCTCAGAACGATGTTCATTTTGAGCGAGATGAGGGATTCACGATCTGCCAAAGCATGCCACATTTAGTTGGGTTTTTTTCGCATGGTGTTCATTCTACAAACAAGTGGTGGGATTATCATTTTCCTCAGTCCCAACACTGTGCTTTTGTGCGCTGCTCCAGTCTTTAGTGATCCAAATGTGGGAAGCATTGCTGGTGTCCAAGTTTCATTTCAGAGAAGATCCTTATGTTCTGAGTAAATCTCCTGGCCAAAATGATGTGATCATCACACTTATTATTATTTTAATTGAATGCATACTTCTTTCCAGGTTAAGTCTAGAAAATATTGTGGAATTCTAATCATCATCATCATCATCATCATCATCATCAACAACAACTAAAAACCTCTCAATTAGTCTCTTGTTGCTACTGCTTGGCTTTGTTGTTGGCTTGATTTCTTTGTATGGACCTCACAGATGAAAAACAATATTCTTCAATATTCAGTCAACTTTAGAGGAGTAAGGTCAAACTTGTAATGAAATTCATCATAAACGAAGGCGTAAAACTGACTGATATTTGCAGAAGACTTTAAGCACAGTAGCACGGTGAGACTCCTATCTAAATAGTGACAATGTTTTAAAGAAGGCTGTACATCTGTGCCTCCCGGCCTTGGTGCCTCGGAGTCACTGCAGTACTGTAATTCCCATGAACATCCAGTCGAGCTTGATCCATGAAAATTGACTTCTGTTTTTTTTTTTTTTTTAACAATCAAAAGTCCAAGTTTGGCTTGAACGCCCCTCTTACATTTCATATGAACGGCACCAGACAAATGTTCCAGCATGATCTTTTTGGCCAACGATTCATGATTTATCTCTGAGCATCACTTTTATCCAATCATCCGTACTTTACGATTGTTTCTATTAAGCCCACTGTAACCTTGTTTTCTTCTGTTTAGACGTTAGTGCTTTGGCTTTTGTACAGTACATGAAATCCTATTTCATTCAGTGAATTCATTCTAAGAGACACTGAATCCTGTTTAGTTTGGTTTAGATTTCTATCCTGACATTTACTTTAACATCTTCCTTGGTCTACCCTTACATTTTCCTTTCATAACTTTTTCAATTTTATGTTTACTTGCACCAAATTCTAGACACCGCAAACTGGGTATAAGCAACATCTTTTGCCAAACTGCATGTTAGATTTCCTTCTTGAATGAGGTTTATAGTTCTTTCCATTGTTTTAACCGACAATTCACTCTTTGGAGCAATGTTTCCTTTCAAATAGCCAAGTACAGCAACTTATTACGATCCCTAACTGCAGTCTAATTGGCATTTTTAGACTTATAATCGAACATCCTCTAAGTGCCAATGGTTATTCCATTATTTTCTTCCAGGGGTTGTACAGCCTCAAACAGAGCGAAATTATACACTCTCCCAGTGTTGCCAACTTAGTGACTTTCTCGCTAGATTTAACGACTTTTCCAACTTAAAAATGGACTAGTGAGAAATCTAGCAACTTTTGCAAGATCTTTACTACTTTCTCTAGAGGAGAGTCACCATGGCCCCCTGTGAACAGTTAACAGCACCTAATTGTTTTGAGTATACCACCCTGATGCCAGGCTCTGCCCCCTGACTTCAGCCTTACATAGGCAGAAATGACTTGATGTCGGTTCCTGCTATCATACCTATGACTGAGCAGTGTAAATGGTTTGTATAGGTTCCTTGTTTTTGATAGTTTGGATGTTGGTGGTTAGAAACTATTTGTAAAAGCAGGAAGGAAATTTTCCCACAATGTGACAAAAAATTGTCATTTAAAAATAAATTACTAATTTGTTTATTTGCATCAAAATGCAAAATTATTTACTTTGCAAAAGGCAAGCCAACTGCAAGCTTTTAGATGGCTAAGGAAATAAATCTGATGCTGCACAAAGGGCCATAGCTCGATGAAGTTGCTCTAAAGAGCTGTGGGTGACATTTCAACTCTGGGCCTTTAAACAATCTATTCATGCAGCAACCCGTCTGCTCTATTGGAGGTTTGCAGCATGAAAAAAAAAAAAAGACTAAACCCTATTAACTTAGGAAACATTTCTCATCAAGGAGCAGTGCGATGTCGTTGTGTTTGCACGAAAAACAAACGTATCTATTCTTTGGTGTTTTCCTTCTCTGTATTTTCAGTTTCCAGTAAAATGAGTTATTTGTCTGAGCTATGTCGGAATTACTTACTATTGTTTCTGGGATAGAAATCTGGAAATAGTCCAATCATATTCTTGTGGAAAGCACATAAGCTGACAAATCCCATGTTGGGAAGCTTGAATCCTTTTTCTCATATTGCTCCAAGGTCTTGTCTACTTGTGCATGAGAATTTTTTAAAACGGGGGTTTTTCTATGCATTTTGCTCTTCCGAAAAAAGACCTTTGGCATTTAACATGGTTAGGGTTATATGGTGGCCTGCTGGTTTGGCAGTGTGTTTTGCGCTTTCATGTAAACTAAGATTTTTTTCAAGAACGAAGGAATTTTTTTTGATACTCATGTACATGTGGAGGAAGCCTAAGAGAAAGTAAGGAGAGGACTAAGAACACATTGTTTAGTCAGTTGCTTATGGGATTGTGTTTTAAAAATCATGTTTTAATGGCATAGAATTTTTTGGTTGTTTATTTATTTAAAGCTCTCACTCACTCACTCATCGTCTATAACACTTTATCCTGTATACAAGGCCGTGGGGGGCCTGGAGCCTATCCCAGGAGACTTAGGGCACAAGACGGGGTACGCTCTGGATGGGGTGCCAATTCATCGCAGGGCAAACACTACGGCCAATTAGCCTAAGTTGAAACCCACCAAGCACGGGGAGAACATGCAAACTCCATGCTCACAGTCCTTAGAAGGGAATAGAGTAGAAAAAAACAAAAAAGTAATTTTTTTTCAGATGTCCGGGAACATCTGACAAGAGCGGCAGTTTTGGAGTTGCTCTGATCCAGTTGTCTAGGCGTCACAATTTGGCAGTTGTCACATTAGCTACAGTTACAATATCTCATTACAATGTCGGCTACAAGTGGGTAGAATATATTAGGCATCAAATGAACCTTTTTTCCTGAAGTTGATGTGTTGGAAGCAAAAAAAAAATGGGCAAGCGTAAGGATTTGAGTGACTCTGAGAAGGGACAAATTGTGATGGCTAGAGGGCTGGAGTTCTTGTGGGATTTCTCCCAGCCTGAAATGGTCAGGACATACAGTACCAAAACAATTCCAAGGAAGGAAAAGACGTGACCCACCACAGGGTCATGGATGACCAAGGGTCACCAAGGCACATGGAGAGTGAAGGTTCCATCCAATGGTGTCCCCAGATGAGGGTGCATACGCAAAAAAAAAGAGACGATTTCAGAGTTCGTTTGAATACAACTGAACTTATATAAACACTGTATGCTGTTAATCAACACTCGGATGACAAGCAGAAAACACAGTGTATGTAAACTGTCTCCAAAATCACTGTACTCGCATCGCTTTTCTAGCTCGTGAACTTAACATCAGCCGAGTGAATGAAGACAATCCATCAGCAGCCCAAACAGCACGACTAACTGCTCCACACATCAGCATTTCCATGTAAGACCCAGCAGGAAGTCAATGCTGTTCATTGGCATGGCAGAGCAAGTGTAAGGCAATTCAAGATTCGTACCCGGAGTTTGTTTCCTGACAAGCGAGATGGAGATGGATGAAGCCGTGCTCCTTCAACTGTGTCTCCCGTCACCAATCATGGCCGTGACTAACGATGAAGCAGAGGGTGGCAGGCTCAATCTGCAGCCAAATCTACAGAGTTAAACGAAAAGTTTCCATTTTAACGCTGCTGCTTCTGTTGGGCAGCGAGTCACGCAGTGCAAACCTGCAGCTCTAATTGAGACAATTTTGTGATAATAAATAATAAGTAAATAAATTATACTATTAACATTTATTCACTGGTTTGCTCGAATTCCCAGCAACACGTTCTTTCTTTCATATCTGCCTCACAATCTTGTCTCCTAACGGTCCAACTCGACTGGTTATCAACTGGTTATCAAAAAAAGTCTGCCTTTAATCATGCATTAGCTCACTTTTTTTTTCGCATGGGCGTCTGTCGCCTTGCACCTCCAGGGTTGGGGTCGAGGTCTGTGTGCATGGAGGTTACACGTTCTATCCCGTGTTGCTGCATGTTTCCTCCCACAGTCCAAAGATGTGCAGATTAGGCGAATTGGCATTCCCAAATTGTCTGTATTGTGTACTGTAAATTAGTTGCAATGAGTTGGCACCCCATCCAGGATGTACACCACCACAGTCTCCTGATAAGTCTCATTTATTGTACATTTGAGCATTTATCCAGAGCGACTTACATTTTTACCTCTTTTTGTTACAACTAAACAATTCCGGGTTAAGGGCCTTGCTCAAGGGCCCAACAGTGCCAACTTGGTGATGCTGGGGTTTGAACCTGGGACCTTCCGATCAGTAGTCCAATGCCTTAACCTCAACTGAACTACCCCTACTTATGTCTCAATTTAAAGCTACAGACATGGTGCGTTTGAAAAAGGAGTGAAGCAGAAAGAAATTCAGTGCGGGATCTGAGTTGTATTCCAGCTGGAAAATGAACATGCACATTTTGTAGACCTCTAATAGTTATATTAACTTGTTTAAAAGGAAGTCTAATTGCAGGGCTCACCAGAGTGAGGGCACACTCCTATCGATCTGTGTGGAAGCTCATAATTCATTATAATTTGATGAATAAAAAGCAATGGGAGCAAATCCAAATGCAAAAAAAAAAAGGCACTTTACATTTTAAAGTGCATGAAATTTGATAAAGCATGACTATCCATGTGATCCAGAGATAAATATTTGCTAAAAATGTAAAAATGAAAGCATTCTTTCTGTTTACCTTTAGTCAAAAGGTTTAAGCTTTTATTTAAAAAAAAAGTTACAATGCTAATAAAGGATGAAGGGTCAAGGGTCATGCTCAAAGGTCCATGAAACCATCTAGAATAAATGAAATACTATGTAAAATGCTAAAGAAAAGACAGAAAGAAACATTTTGCTGACTTTATGATATCCTCTCCAAGAAGGAGACGTGAGACAGTCCACATGGGGTTTGTCTGCTCTTGTTTAGTAAGTCCATTGGTGGTGTCATTTCCCGCCCCCCTCCCCATGCCCCCCCCATATCACCAGGAACAGGGTATTTTTCTCTAAAAGTAATAAGAGGGCATCTCTCAAAACAGAGAGAGAGCACAGTTTTGGGTCATCAATATCTATCAGTAATCCATTAATTTGCAGCTGTATTTCCCTGAGGCTAGCACTTTGGCGCACAGAATGGAAGACAATGGAAGATTGAGCGATTTTTTAAAATCTATTTTTTATCCTGTAGTTGAAATTCCTTAAACCTTAGCAAGCACGCACAAAAAAGGTGTTGACGTGCCGAAAGCGTTAAAAACTCAAAGTTTTGTTCTTCGGTCAGGAAGCGAGGTTAGATGAGATTTTTTTCTGACAAACCCGCCTTATGTGTTGTGAATGATTAAAAGAAAGAAGGGTTACGTCATTACATCACGGTATACGTCCGTATACGTCTCTCCCTTCTCGGCAAAAAAAAGAAAAAGCTAGCGGTAAGCACAACAACAATGGTGAACTTGACTCAACATGGCTTTGGAAGCACTTCTCCTCTCTTTATCATTACTAGAACGCATTTGAGCTGCACATTGCATATTGAGTCCATTTTTTAAAGATGGGACTTTTGGCGCCCGAGCCCCTGATGTAAGCGGGTCTTTGTTCTAGATCAGCGTAGTGTTGGTGGCCCATGGAACCAGTTTTTCTGTCTGAGGGCGGGTGCTGAAAGAATACATTTATTCTAATATATAATATTTATTATTACCTTATTAACGTATTATCAAAGGTTTACACCAGCTCTCTCATTCCCATTGAAAATTCATTCGATTGTGTCAGATCAGGTCAGACTCTTTGGTTACATGATGCATGTTTATTACGATTGGGGCTATTATTCCTATTACTAGTGGACTATTAGGGTTTCACCATACATTATTTGATATAAGAGATTAATAACAACAGGCTTCATTAATAAACACTTTAATCAGCGCTAACTCTGCTGTATTAACTTCTACAGGACACATTCCCACACCTTTATCTACTGAGTTAGTAAAGACTTTTATTTTGTGTTGTCATGTTACAGAGTAACCACAATGTCCTTCTGGAGACTTTAACATGGCATGGACACTACATGTTTTAGTTCATTTATTTAAAGCATCCTGAATACAAGTAAAGAGTTAAAAACAGTAGTGTATAAGAAGGAGCATTTTAATATATAAACCTCTTTGGATTGGATTTGCCACCATAGAAAAACTATTCAACAAAATTCTAAACTAATGGAACTGGGAATCACAAACATGAAAGAAGTCAACAAATGGCAAAAGTTTTATGATAAAATGCAGACGCCAACATTTGTTGCATTAAACTTGCTTTTATTTCCCTGGCTGGTGGCTTAGTGGTTAGCACTGTCGCCTTGACCCTCAAGGTTCCAGGTTTGATTCTCAGGTCTGTGTGTGCAGACTTGCTTGGTGGGTTTTCTCCAGTTTTCTTCTACAGTCCAAAAACATGCAGATTAGGCTTATTGGTATTTCCAAATTGCCTGTAGTGTGTGAATAAGTGTGTGTGCCCAGCAATAGATTGGCACCCTGTCCATAGTGTAACCCTGCCTCGTGCCCCAAGTCTCCTGGGATAGGCTCCAGGCCCCCCGCAATCTGTACACAGGATAAGTGATACAGATGTTGAGAGAGAGAGTGAGTAAATGACTTCCCTGGCTAGTTCCTGTAACCATATGGCAAGTCCTGGTTCGCTGTACAAATATTTCTGGTTAGCCATATGGCTAGTTCCAGATGCCAGATACCAGATGATCTCAGGTGAACTCTGGAATGAATTTTTGCATGGAACGAGGGTTGTAGAATTTGATCCCGATTACTTTTCTGCATGACAAAACTTGAAAAAAAGCCAATCTATCCCTTTAACAACTTGCCAATGCATTGATTGTTTAAGCCGGTTGGTAAGCCGTAAACCAACCAACTTTCAGGTTTTCTGATCGAAGCCATGACTGTGTTGATAAGACAACCTTCATCTAAACCCCACAGCTAAAATTAATCCCGCCACTCGCTGCCATAATGAGAGCCATGTGCTTTGGGGAGCTCTTGGGTTTGGGGGCACAGATTGCAGTCCCAACTCTAACGGTCTGTTATAGATCTAAAATATATCAAGCCAGACACTCTGAGTTTTTTGGCACACGGAGCTCACTGCGGTCTCGCTCATTGTCAGGGACGATTACAGCGAGACGGGGCAGGTGCAGGAGTCTCGCTCACCATGCGGCCTCTAATTACCTGTCTACTGAGATATGTTCGCTCTCATCACACTGACACAGCACGGGGTCAGCAATAAATATCACAGTTCAGAGACAGGTGCATGAGCCACACCATCAACGCTAATGAAAGAAAACAGTGCCGCAGGTAAACATTCAAATGCATTGCATTCAAATCTATATACAGTATACAGGAAGAAAATGCATGTCTAATGACATAAAATTAAACATGCTACATAGAGAAGCTGTTAAAATATTAGATATTAAGGGGAATGTATTCACTTAGATATAACTGGAACATGCACATCTACGTCAGTATAATTTAATTATACAGTATATTATAGAACACTTTTAATAATGTATTGTGCATTGTCACAAAGTCAGGGCTAACGAGAAAAAATAAGCTTTTTTAATCAATATATTTCAAGCTTTCCCACTTCATAGAAGTTTATTATATACTAATTATAAAGTTAGTAGCAAAGGATTTTTTTTCTTCCTTGTTTACACTTAAATTACACTCACTCACTCACTCATCGTCATTACCGCTTAAGTATATTCAGGGTCACGGGGACAAGAAGCCTATCCCAGGAGACTTAGGGCATGAGGCGGTGTACACCCTGGACAGGGTGCCAATCCATCACAGGGCACACACATACACATACTCATTTGAGAACACCAATTAACCTAACCTACATGTCTTTGGCCTGTGGGAGGAAACCGAAGTACCCGGAGGAAACCCACCAAGCACGGGGAGAACATGCAACACAAGGACGGGAATTGAGGCCGGCCAGGAATCGAACCCGGACCCTGGAGGTGCAAGGTGACAGTGCTAACCACTACATCACCGTGCCGCCCACTTAAATTCCAGTAAAATAAAAATAAAATAAAATAAACAGGTGGGTGGATCAAAGTCGAAACTACCATGGCAAAAAAGAATCAAAGTGCTGTTGAAGTCTTGAGGTTGTAACCTTTAGACCTTTCGACCTTTAAAGTTATAAGCATCATCTATTGCACATTTTTTGCAAAAAAAGAAACTAAATCTTGTTAAAAATCATTATAAAGCTCCTTGCTCATCAATTTGATACTGTAAGTTCAGTACTGTAAGCCATTTCCCCCCCCCAAAAAAAGAGTGCATTTATGTTTATATAGTACCAGTAATAAATTTGGACACAAGTTTGGATTTATTCTCTACATTCCAGAACAATACTGGATTTTTTTTTACTTTTCAATACTGGATACTGGAACTAATAAATAACACATATAGCATTAGGTAATTAAGTGACAACAACAATGACAGTCTGTTCATTTTCATATTTGGCTCCAAAGCTTTGGAATAGCCTTCCAGACAGTGTTCGGGGAGCAGACACGGTTTCCCAATTC
>JAOVVA010000035.1:9149466-9172449 GCA_028565275.1 Leiocassis micropogon
AGAGAGAGAGAGAGAGATAGAGAGATAATATATCCCCAATAGAATCAATTTTACACCAGAGCACTTGGGTGCAGTGCTACAAGCATCACAACCAACTGCTCAGTGATGCACTTCATTCAACACCAGCTACTGCTCTTGCATGTACAGTAACATTCATTTTGTCTCCTGTTTAATGGTTGAGTAAATACAAAGCATGGAAGTACTGTACCTGTGCCGCCTATCAGTTTATTATAAACTTGCACTGTGTAGAGTTTCACGGTTTCCATTTTTTCCCTTTAACAATAGGACAGCACTTTCTTTAACTGAAATACAAAGCTGAGATTTCCTTTATATCATGTATTTCAAAAAACATCAACACGTTCAGTGCCACTGACTGAAAAGATGTTTTATTTCATTGTAAAAAAAATTATGCTAGATTATGCGATGTTCTAGACGTTTCTGCAAATCTCACAGCAATGTCTTACATAAAAATATCTGTAAATGATAATAAATGGATATGTAAATAGACAGGTCCTTAATGACCATAGACTGGCTGTCTAAGAAGGATGGTTTGTAATTTGATGACTGTGGTGAGTCACACTTTTTTTGTTTTTTAATCAAAAACTCTGGATTGGTCTGGCAGCTTTGAGTAGCTTAAACAGTGAGTCGATAAGAAATGTAGATACATACTGTATAATAAGTTGGAACAGCATACCAAGTCTAAGTTTTACACTAACGACTGAAAAAAAACAAAAAAACTCCACATCAGCAAATATATCTAATTCAGTTAAAGCCAGAGCTAATTTAGAAAAAAACATGCTTTATATTATTGCTGCGCTCATGAAATTTGTAGAAACGCCAAGTCCATTATTGATTCCTGAATAATCCAGAAATTATGTGCAGAACACAATTTCTAAAGTGTAACACCGATACCATAATGCGTATCTTGGCTAACTAAATTTACCCGTGTATAGTCAGAGCAAAGGGGGGCAAAACAGCGAGTGTCTGAATCCACACCAATGTTATGACAAAGGCAATCAATCAGCACTCTGCTCTATTGGCAGTCTGCTGCTGAGTGGGGGAAGTGTCCGCAGATAACGAATGAGGGGTGAAGAACGAGTGCCGCAGCCTTTAGGGGGAAGGACTTTAGCACGCTGGATGAGACGGATGATCACACTTCACTGAGTGCGTCTCTGACGGATGAGGACAGCGGCCTCCCACTAGATCTGACAGGGGAAGTGATAAAGGAGGCTGAATGGATGGATACTGTACGTGGGCACGAGACAGAACAAGTTACGTTTAAGGTCGAAAGGCACACTTTCCCCAAACAACAGCCTTTCCTACCCTAATGAAGCAGAGGTGATGCTACATGGGTGGCAGCTGCCATCATTGGAACCCAGCTGCCACTCAAATTGCCACCCGCTGTTCGGAGATTTCTGTGGAAGCCTTACAGAATTTTATCCTATTCATTCATATTTAAATAACTATAATGTCCCTGGTTATTTCCCCTCAGGTATTAAGAACTACTGTACATTGTGACTTTGAAGAAGTCAATATACTGTAAATATTTAGTAAATATAAATATTCAGCTGAAGCAACCATGTTTAGGGTGAACAAATAATTAAATAAGTAGCTTGAACTCCAGGTAAGTTGATGCTCAGTGCTCCCCAACCACGTTTTGGTGGCCAGTCCAAAAAAAGTGTCCGTTAACCTACAGTATGGTAGTAATGCATGTTAGCTAATTATTACACGCAGTTGCATTGTGTACGCAAGCCAATATGTGCAATTCCACAATTAGCTCAACGAGAGGCTCTGCAGGAAGCATTCCCAACCTACGTATGTGCATAGAAGTTGTGTACAACCGAGGACTGTAACAGATGAATTTATGTAGCACCTTTTTCTTGCCATGGTACAACCAGTAAACACTCAGAATACACAGTGCAATGAGAAGGAGATGGTGAATAAAAATATTTTGGCTATACAGTAGGATTTGGTAAAATTATTTGCCTATTTATTTTCTCTTAATGCATTTAACTGTGAGGTAGCATACAGTACCGTTCATGCTGAACAATTCAGAGACTGTAGTTTAGTTCACCACCTGCCTAACATTGAGTAGGTCCACCTTTTGCTGCAAAACATCTCTGACCTTTAAGGCATGGGCTCCACTAGACCTCTTAAGCTATGCTGTGTTATCTAGCACCACGATGTTAGCAACAGATCCCTTAAGTCCTGTACGTTATGAGACAGGGCCTCCATGGATCAGAATTGTTGGTCCAGTACATCCCACAGATGCTTGATCAGATTGAGATCTGGGGAATTTGTAGTCCAAGTCAACACTTTGGACGTGTTGTCATGTTCCTCAAAGCACTGCTCAACAATTTGTGCAGTGTGGCAGGGCATTATCGTGCTATAAGTGTGGTTCTTGGACGGTTTCCAGCAGAACATTGACCAGAGCATCACACTGCCTCTTCCGGCTTGCCTCCCTCCCATAGTGCTTCCTGGTGCCATTTCTTCTCCAGGTAAGCGATCTGAAAGAAAACATATCAGTTCAGGTGCCCAGGGGTTAGCATGGATTAACGTTTCCAGCTGTTTGTGCTTGAGTCGCTCTTCTGTGCCAGACCTTGTGAGTCTTGGATATCCAGGACCCTGCTGGTTGTTCACAGTTTGTCCTTCCTTAGATGACATTTGGCAGATGCTAACCACTGCACACCGGGAACACTCCACAAGACCTGCCTGCTGTTTTGGAGCTTCTCTGACCCAGTTGTCTAGCCATTACAATTTGGCCCCTAAACAAAGTCGCTCTGATCCTTACGCCTGAGAGGAAGTAACTTTTTTCCCAACATCTTGGCAGATGGCAATCTAATGAGATACTGTAATCAAACCTTATTCACGTTACCTCTTAGTGGTTTTAATGATACTGTATGGGTGATCGGTCTACTTGCGTTTTTCTGATTGTCTGTCATCCCTGTACAATAATTAACAGAAAAAAGTCCTTATTAAGTGAACACAGAAACAGTTTGGATTGTCTGTCATTCTTATACAGGAATGGCAGTGGAAAAAGCAAAAGCATGCTATATTGGAGAAAACTAGCAAGTCGCTACAATAAAAATGCGAACACTCTATTCAGTTAAAACGCTGTGCTACAATTACAAACTAAACGAACAATAGCAACGGCTGGGAAAGAGACAATGCTTTAGTGTGGCAGCTTAAAATTTTTTTGTCAGGTGGGTATTAACTCCTCATTATGCCTACGATGGGAGACTGTGTGGCTGACCCCTGGAACGGCACCCTCATTTCCATTGTAATAAGCCCGCCGTAAGCAATTAGTAAAGCACCCTCATCATTCACAAATGCCTCTAATGGTACCTCTAAGGAAGAGGGATGCTTCAAGAGTGAAAGCAACTTTCCCTGATGATTATCTGATGATACTGAATGGGAAATAAAGACATGAAAAAAAAACAACATATGACTGTAATACAACAACAAAACAATCTCAGCACCTTCCGTAAAAACGCAAATCCCATGAGCAAGCAGTAGCACTGCCTATGAAGTACCATACACTAATTAACCATAACAGAGCAACGAATAATATTTATTACTCCTCTATTTCCTACATTACACTCTAATTCCATCTGTGTGTACACCGTGTTGGTGTTTGTCTGGACGCGTATTGGTACTGCAAGTCTAACAGCGCGCTGGACTGCCTCTGATCATTTCCGCGCGTTACGCAGCCTGCCTCACAATTACACTTTCTCTTCATTAGCCGCCTCATTTGCACAACCGCACTATTAAACTCCTTGGGAATTATTATTATTTTCTGGTAGCAACAATCGAAAAAGCACAAACAAGGCAGTCACACGGGCTGCGCACACATACAATGAGGATGTTATGCTAATGGGTTGCACAATCGTTCAGCCCAGGCGTGCTGCTCTCATTTCTGCCAAAAATGCATGCAGACAATCAGGAGATAACTGGGGCAGAGGGGCTCAGCTCCAACTGCACAGCACACAATAAAACCCATAATGGAAAAATCTGCATGTTTTAGACTTGGGGATTTATAACGAAGCTAAAACTTGGAGTTAAAAGGGTAAGTCAAGTCAATGGCAGGACTTAAGGTTGCAACTTGCTAACTCTCGTGAGAACTAAATGACTCGCAGAACTGTGAAAGCGGGCAGATTTAAAAAGGCAACATGGAATGCATGGACAACTGTATTGCTCAAGTGCATGACATTTTCCAAAACTTTGGAAATCTATATCAAACTAAGGTATCTCTATAAGTTATGCTTCCTCTAATACTGTCACTATCATTGTATCAAACTGCTTCTTATCAAAACATGTTCACGAAAGATGCCAAGCCAAGCATGAATAACATATGAGTTAGCAGACATCTGTGGAAAGCAGGAATGCAATCCTTCCCACCACTTTCTTGGGGTCCTGGCAGCAAACCGTTCTGGCAATGTCACTTCCTGACAAATGCTATAACAATTTTCGGCCTTTGTTGCATATCAAATTAACCATATGATGGCCATAGTGAAACGTTTCATCTCATATCTCTATCTTCCATCTAGTTTTCTATCTTGACACCTCTAGGACCATGACACCATAGCCTGAAGGCTTGCTGTGTGCAGGTTATTGAATTTGGACACCGTCTTGAGTGTCCTGTGCAAGACGGAAGAGAAATGGCTGGCAGCTCACCAGCTTCCTCGGTTTGCTCATTTGAGTGGATCCTGGCAGCAGCACCCGAGGAGGGGACGGACGTGTCTGATTCGTTGTGGAACGGACGTGAGGCACTGTCTCAGCTGGTTGCTCCCACATGGATGATCTTTAACTGCTGTCATCTCCATGACTTCACCTGCTCATGAGCCCTCAGGGAGACGAGACAGAGCTCTCAGAAATACACCTTCTATTTCTAGGTCAACCAATGCCAGGATGAGTATCTACAGCTTTGGTCCAGGGGGGGATCATCCAGAAATAAGAAAAAAAAAATGAAAGAAATAATATCAACGAAACCAATGAAATCAGAAGAAAGGGAAGAGGTGATGGACAGAGGATGACAATTGCTCTGGTACAATTGCAACGTGATGGAGAGTGAAGTGTAGTAGGCTTTAGTAAGGTTCTCATGCCGTGTTAATCCGTAAGCATTACTAAAATTAGAAACAGCACAAGAAGAAAAAAAAAAAAGCTAATGAGGTGGAAACTTGACAACCAAGAAGAAAGTGGAGAAGAAAAGAGCCCTAGCTGAGTTAACAGTGTCATGGATTACACACACACAAAGGCTGTGCTGGACTTGTGTGTGGTTAGATGGCAGTCGGTCAACGATTCCAGCCAAATATTTCCATGAAATTCTCAGATAAAGCCTGAAGGATCTGGAACATCATCACTGACCTTCAGCAACACAAGACCACTTATCAGCTGCAGAGAGCACACACTTTAATTCTCTCCTTATGAGCAAGAGTTAAACATACGCTGAGAGTGGGTGAGCCAGGGAGCTTGGAGGTGCTGTCCTTACCACGAGAATGTCATTAAGTCTTCAGTCTTTCATTAAGAACACAAAGCCTGGCCAGACAAAGAACGAGGACAATAACCATCCGAAACAAACAAAGGAGGCTTTGTGTGGAGACTTTGAAAATGGGAAAGATTACAAGTGAATATGGCAGCTCGGGTGATTGTAATGATTGTATCTCATTACAAAAATGAAGAACGACTCACAATGACTTTGGTTTAAATTAAGACTAATGAGAGAGAGAGAGAGAGAGAGAGAGAGAGAGAGAGAGACGACAGACAGAGAAACAGTTTGGAGTCATTTTTTTCTTGGAGTCTTTTGAAAAGCCAGAATGGTATGTATTTGTCCATTCTTCATCAGTTTGTTCAGAATATGTATTTCATCTTCATATTTCATCCTCACCTCAATTTATTCAAATGTAATATATATATACAGTATACAGGACTGTGTGCGAAAGTCTTGAGCCCTCCCACATTTTTTCATATTTTGCTTCCAGAGAGGCAGACTTTCTTCTATTTATAATATACTCTTGAGGAATAGTTCTCCAGGCTGCCTGAAGGACTTTTTTTTTTGGCAGTCCAGTCCCTGTACCTTAGTTTCAGAGGAATGTGTTTCGTTTGTTAAACCACACAGTGACCTGTAAATCATTTAAGCATAAAAAACATCTAACTTTAGGCATGAAAGAGTGAGAAACTGGTGCAGATGATTAGTATACTGGTGGTGCTGAATGCTGAGTGGTTGGAACAGACGAGAGGGGAAATGAGGCTGCTGCTGAGGTTGAAACTTTTACTTTTAGGCACACTGCAGCCTGTCACAGTAAAACATCTGTCCCCATTTACTTAATTTAATCTAAATCATTAATTGAATTTAATATAAGGAAATGAGAGGTGGCTCAAGACTTTGTAGAATATACAGTATACAGGACAGCCTAATAGTTTGGATCCACAGGCACTTTTTTTTCTTTGGGGTCTGATCTCCAACAATGACTGTACAAAAGGAGGAAAACATCTCTGCATGTAACAGTCCTGACACATTAAGGAATATTCAATCCTCTTCTATTCAGTTTTTTCTGATGTTGTCAGTTTGAGCTTTTGATGCAATTTGTACTCTTTAAACCAACCTGGCATATGGATCCAGACTTTTGGGCCACCATGTCCATGTACAGTATGTCTATATTTGACGCATTGTATTAAATAAAGATATGCATTCCTGGACTGTTGTATCATTCTTCCCAAACTTTTCAGACTTTGAACAAACCAAGAAAGCATGCAGTATCAAAATTCTCAAGGTTCAAACTCACAACACCAAAAATGAAGTTACAGAAGATGCATAACTGAGATACAACATAAAAGAAATATACAGCCGCTTCTGGATTACCTACTTCCAGGATTTCTGATCAAATATGCAGAGAAAGTTCACTCCATACACAGCAACGAGAATGAGCTAAAACTGTACTCTGCTACAAATACTGTACTCTGCTTGCACTTGTGAGGCAACGTTTCTTAGAACTTGTTCCGTTTAATCGATATTTAACATGTCGTGTCATGCCTTGTAGCATGGGTATATGTAGCAAGTTCCTATATATCTTATTGCCCTGGGGTAGTTTGATTGATTGAGCAACATGGTTTAATACTTGTAAACTTTCCATCATGACTTGTGTGGAAAGAAACTGTAGAAAGGTTATGCTTAGTATTGTATCTTTTTTTTTTTTTTTTAGGATTTTGTTACTAACAAGTAAAATCAGTGGAGAAATACAACGCAGTCACAAACAGTGCTTTTCATGTATCTGTATGATTTCTTATGTTTTGTGCTGATTATAGGCTTGACTGACTAAACAATATAGGAGTTCCTATTAAAGTGGCCATCTCATTGTGACCACACTACCAGCCATTAATTTGAATAAATCTTCTTGTTCATGGTTTTTATTTCTTTCTACATTGTTAAACAAAGCTGAAGGCACCCAGAATTTGAAATAATCTCATTTGAACAGTTCAACTGATCCTTCATAACGGCTCTAATCTCAGGTGCTGTTCGAGGTTAATTGGTGATTTCTGAGGCTGGTGATTCTCTAAATGAACGTCTCCTCTGCAGCAGAGGTAGGTTTGGGTCTTGCTTTCCTGGGAAGATCTTCATGAGAGCCAGTTCCATCATCATGGTGTTTGATGGGTTTGGCAAATGCACTTGGCAATACTGTTCTTGCAAGAACTGTTCCAGAAGAGCTGACCTTCATGTCTTAAAATAACAACTGACTGTTGGTCTTGTTGTTACTTAATTACCGAATGCCATGTGTGTTATTGAATACTTAAAAATGCATTATTGCTCTAGAAAGTAGAAAAATAAATCCAAACATTTGACTGGTACTGTACATAAGAGCTATGTTACAGTAAAATAACAACAACATCTCTTTTCTTTTTCTCTTTCTTACATATTTGGACACAGCCTGTGCAACAGATTTATACCACAAATGTGAACAGCTGTTGAAAGTTCTTTTTTTCTCCCTCCGCTGTAGTCTGCTTTCTTTCATCGGGAATCCCAAGCAGTCCACTTTTTAAAAACCCTGTATATAAATCTAGCTAATAGCTAGAGCAAAATGCTCTAGCAAAACTCAAGATGTTTTATATGCATTGCACAAAAGACAATTCTTTACAGTGGATATTTCATGGCGCTTCCATAATCAAAACAGCTACCGATAGCAAACATCATAATGTGCAAGCAAGCAGGTCTGAGTGTCTAATAAAAACCTCTATCCATGTTCAGTGTACTGTAGTTACCATGGCTCAGCTGGGGAAGAAATAAACTAGTGACGGAAAAGAAAGCATAGCTTTAATTAAGGTCATTTTAATATTTAACGTGTCTTAAGGCACCGATTTTCCTCCAGGCAATTAGCAGTAATGCTTTGCCCTTTGAATCGTGGCATTGTGTTTCAGCTAATGAACAGAAACTGTATGTCTAGAGAGGTAGAAAGCAAGAGAATGCCATGAAATACTGTACTGTATGTACACTCTGATTAGGTTAAGTAGACTTTGTTTAAAGAATGAAAACATAATGACATAACAGTATAATGGATTTAATGAAATATAAAAATGCTTACACTGTGGTGGAAAAAACATATCAATCATCCATTCATCTACTGTACTCAGCCAACCTGTCTGTTCAGTCATCCTTTCTTCAACCCACTCCTTTGCTCATTCCCCCACTCATCCCTCCGTCCATTTATGAATTATCCAACTATTCATCCATCCATCTGTCCATCAACTGAGTTATTCATCGCTTAACCCACCCAATCTTTTCTTCATCCGTTTAACCATCTCTCCATCCATCCATACATACATTAATATTTAATATTTTCATTCATACATTCATTCATCCATCCATCCATCCACCCACGCATCTATTCACCAATTTCTCTTCCTACTTACCTCTCCATCCATCCATTCATCTTTGCATCAAGCTTTTAATTGGACGACCCACCCATGCACTTCCCCACCCTGCCATGGGATGATGGGATCTTTTTTCTGAGTCTTGGTTCCATGCATCCATTTTCTCCTCTACTCACCATTCTAAACACCATGCCTTTTATCCATTCATCTACTCAGCCTTTACCCATTCACTAACCCACAACTGAGTCATCCGTTCTTTTATTGCTGAGTTATTCATTGCTTAACCCACCCCATCTTTTCTTTATCTGTCATCTTTCTATCCATCTGTCCACCTGTATCCATCCAGAAACCATCCATCCATACATAAATCCATTAACATTTTCATTCATGCCTTTATTTCTCCACCCACCCATCTATTTGCCATCCCTCTACCTACTTACCTCTTATCCATGCATCCAGGTTTTAAATTGACTACCCACCCATACATCTGGCCAGGTGAGCATAAGTTCCATTTTTTGAGAGTTGGTTCCATTCATCCATCTACTCCTCCACCCACCATTCCAAACACCATCCATGCTTTCTGTCCTTTCATCTGTTCGTCCTTCTACTTCTCTAGTCACTTTTCCCCATCCATACATGCGTTCATCTTTCAGTTTCAGTTATTCTTCAGAATGCTCTTAGATTTTTTTCAGCACTGATGCCCTTAGCGGGCTCATTAGGGCTCTACCAAAGAAAAGCTGCCTTGTGAATCTGGCTGTAGAAACCTTTTCTAAATTCATTTATGTGAAAAATATAGATTTGTGAGAAACTGTTATATCAGCACTCAAAACTAAATCTAAAGCTAAAGAAATCTATTCTTTTAATGGCTTATATCTTAATACTGCTAGTAAACCAACTCTTTTTTAGCTACACAACTGCTGTCGGTGGACTAAAATACACTCATTTTAGTTGTAAGTTTGAATTGCTTTCATTTGCCATTGGTCGCACAAAGAAGGAAGCAAAGATCTCTTTTAAGAAAACATAGATTCAGAACAAGCTTCATACTGAATAACTACTACATTGCATTATGATTTAAAATAGCTGTTTTTGGAGGTCATCAGGTTGGGTGTTAAATCTGAAAAGCCTTTCTAAACCGGAAAGACGAGTAGCAGTCGCTCAACACAGGTTAAACTTGTGGATGCTGCAATTCCCACCCGATCAAACTAACAGCAATTAAACACTTCTCTTCCTATGTGGTAAAGTGGGATCTAGGCACTATGACCCACACTGAACGAGTGATGCAGAATAACGGCTATTAAATATATTTTCTTGCCATTACACTGTGGAGAGATCAAGCAATGAAAAAAACCAACTTTTTTCCCCCCTCAAACCTGCAAAAATGAAGACATGTCATTTTGCTGTCAAACTGTTCATTTATACCAGGGTTTAAGCAAACCAACATTATACAATATATTGTGATGCATATAAGGTATTATAGAAATATACAATAATCATGATAGATTTGTCGTATCTCCCGTACATGCTAGCTCAGGTCGCAATCTGCTCGAGCACTAGAAAATGAACATAACACTGGGATCGGGGTGAGATCTCAAAATTTGAGAAACATGTACCGACATGAAGGACATGGCATGTCAATAAAAGGTATGGAAAGAGAATTTGCCATACAAGGATAATTAATACCTTTGACCTGTAATGTAGTCATTTATGATTTTCCATGCAGTGTTTTTGTAAGATTTATTCAGCACATAAGCAGGCAGTAATGCTTAAACCCTGCTTTTAAAGGGTGTTGGTTAGAGTTTTTATTGGCAGAAGCAGACTGAAATTCATGGGAAAAGGAAGAAGAAAATAATAGCATTCTGTTCCAACCACTCAACCACTGTGGTCTGGGTCTCATTTTATTGTCATTCTGCTGATGCGTCACCCTTAAGATGAGTAGGCCATGTTGGAAATGACAAGGTCTGCTCCAGATGACTGACTCCTCCAACTCTGCCAATCACTGCACTCTGGACAAATCACCATGGTTGCATTTCTGTCAAGTTGCCACGCTGTCAGATTTCAAGATCGCAGCTCTTCACTCAAGTGGGCACCAGTGAACACGCAAGGCAGGCGAACCTAAAATTATTACATCTTGGCTGACTACTTCAACTGCAATTTTTTTTCCCAGAGTCACTGAGTGGATATAGTGTAACTCAAGGATATCGGAAGAAAGCCATTCCACTGTTCCAGATGTTGAATCGTACTTCAATAATCGCAATTCATTTCCTACGTTATAGATTTTATTACTTATTTTTAAAGGAATAACTCGCAGAAGTTGCTACATTATTGCCGACCCGTCATTGTTTTTTTTTTTTCCCATGAAAAAAGGGCTTCCTTAGAATGCGAGCAGCTTCTTTACACCCTTGACATAACATTTCCAGCAGAATGCAATGACCGAATGATAAACTCTGCATTATTCAGCTCGTACAAAACCCCATTAACGAGGCTAATTTGGACAATCGCTGATGACACAGATGACATTTCACGCATGTACCGCAGTCTGAAAAAATGAAGTGGAAGTATGGAGAATGAATGCAGCTCCACCTAGACAGGTGTACAGCTCCTACAAGCTCGCGCCGCGTCTGGCCAGCACATTAGTGTCACTCTGATCTTAATGACGTGCTGGATAAGGAACTCTTATTGTCATCTCCAATGACACTGAGAGTCCTCTATCTACCCAGCCTCATATTCATCAGTGATGAAGTGCCAACCGAGCACTTGGCACCCTGGCATAGTTCTTATTATTGACGCAATGCAAAACAAACTATTTTGAAAAATCCCCAGCATGTAAAAATAACCACAATCCATGTATAGCTGATTTTCTATACATCCTGAAAGTGGTGTTTTAGGTTCATGAGATGTTGTCGTGAATGGCAATTGATTGCTTTTCAAAACCTAACCTGCAAACAGTTGAGCTTTGCAAAGCTCCCAATAAAACCCTCAATAAAACATGACAAACATCCAGTCCATTAAAGCATTTGTGCTAGCTTCAAGAAAGACTCTAAGCTGTGCTGTTCTCGTGTTGTCAAGCAAAATCCTTTGTGAGGAATTGCCTTGGAACCGGAATAATGGGTCAGTTTAAATAACACCTACAGTACAGTACAATGGAACATAATACATGATCAGTCTCCAGCAGCAGATATACTGTACTAAACATTATGACTAGGTAATATATCATTCTTTATCATGGGCATTGTACTGTAATTCCTATATGGCAGACCCCGGTGATGGTGAGTTCCCTCAAATCACAGTTTAATCAACGGATCGATTAAAACAAAAAAAAGGATTATTAGGACAATTTCAAATCTGAAGAAGAAACTCGATTACTCTCATATCCACCTTCATCTTCGGTTTCATCCTGGTTTAGATTGCGGTACAGTACAGTATGTCCTGAGTAAAACTACATGTGATGGAGGAAAACAACCTCCATGGACTGCCAGTCTATTACAGGGCACCATGGACTCACATAAAGGGCAATTTAGCACAAACGATTTAGCAGAGAGCCCTGAGGAAACTCGCACAGACATGAGAAAAATTTGCCAAACTCCGTACAGACAGAATGGACAGCTACAGAGCTACAGAGCTTCAGATTGTCCTGGGGACCATGGACCTGAGAATGCTACTTGATGTGCTGAACACACATAATGAAGTGCAATTAAAGCTAGCACATGGTTAAATGATCTCTCTTTGTTTAAGTGTTTTGTGTATGATTTTTGGATCATAAATGCAGGTTAACACAAATGCATTTTAATTTGGAACAAAACATTAGATAACACGAGTTTCTAACAGTTATTCAGATAGAAACAATGCCTTAACATCACAGATGTTTAAACAAGGTCTCATCTTCATGAATGAAGAACCTTGGCTAGTTTTTATTTTTGGTGGTGTTTTTTTTTATTATTTTTTTTTACAACCAGTAAATGTTGAGCAGTAGAGCACTGAGCCAGCAAAAAAAAAAAGGGATAGTTGCTTTAGTAAATGTACTTTATATCCAAGTTTCTTTAAAACTAGGTATCCTAAATAACTAATTATTAACTAGGTACTCTAAATTTTATATCTACTGTACATTACTAGTCAAAACCAACAGAAAAAACTTTGGTCATTGCAGTGACATTAATTTGTCAGCACTGGGACAACATTGGTATTGGTGTTTTTGGCAGTTAGAATAAAAAAAACAGTACTTCTGTGAGTAGTTTTACCGAACCATAATTTTTACTTTTACTTGAGTAGATTTGCAAAGAAGAAACACTATTCTCACTCCGCTCACTCCTTTTCTAACTATTTATTCTACACATTAGATATTCATTATTTTTGCCAGAGAAATGCAGCTGGTGAATCAACCACGTGACTGTGTTCCACCAATCAGACTTGGCAACAATAATCACATGACTCAGTTTGAACCTTAATGTCTGAGATGTGTTCTATAAAAACTAATAAGACGTACTGTAGTTTGGACGCTGTGTAAACACCATATTACAGTAGAGTAATTTGGGAGCCGAGATGCACCTGATGGTAATATTTCTGAAGTATTGAACACCAAGTGGTGCACGATATGAGATACACATGCTGTGTGTGGGAAGCTGCTGTATCTTTTTCGGAATTCTAGACCCTGTTAGAGACTACTGTAAGAGACCATGGATGTTAATCAGCATAAATGGTCCAAATAAAGGTTAAAGGTTAGCTGTTTTTAGGTTGTATTTGCAACTATTTTGTTGTAAAATATTTTACTATACTGCAACGATCATCCAGCATTAGGGTTCCTGCTGGGGAAACCAATATACCCCTTGTTATCCATCTATCTATCTATCTATCTAAGTGTTGTTTAATTTTAGTAGAAAATCAGTTTCTGCAGAAAATACAAACCACTTGCATCTTTTGCAAATACTTGTGTTTTGATAAACTTCTTGTCTTTTGCCTTTATAGGTGGTTTGCACATTACCGCCACCTACTGGACTGGAATATCTAAGGAAAGAAAGATTTTCGCTTTGTATGAGACACAACATCTAAACGGTTGAGAATGGACTCACCAGGGGCCATCTAATACATTACAGTTGCACAACATTTTACAAATTCATAAATTCTTGTGAATTGTTGAAAACTCTTGTATTTCAGGGAAGGAAGTAACGCTTTTTTTTCCTACCCAATCTCAGTGGACTTGGCTGATGGACGGTGATCAATGCCCAAACTGGTTGGAGCCAAAGCGCTTTTGACAAGCACTTTCAGAGCCTTCCCCTAGCTGCAGCAGAGCGCCAATGATTAGACGGTGAACCAAGCAAAGCTCTAGGCATCATGTGGAAAGAAAAAAAAAGTTATTGACTCATCTACAGACTGATCAGGAGGATGAGGCATGTTATGCAAGCCTTCTTGATGCAATACCACTTCAACGATGGGTGCAGTGATGAGAAATCACTGATAGAGAAGTCTGTCTCGATCTGAGTTGACTCACTGTGAGATGAATCAAAGCATCAAAGCATCAGCAGGTTACTTTGGCAGTGCTTTAAGTTTTTGCGTTTTATTTTGTGGCTGGCAATAGTTCTCCTGAGGTTAGAAAATAGGTCAATACAACCCAGTATCAGGAAGTTTTAATTACTTATTCAACACAGTTTCAGATCAAGTTAAATAATAGGAAGTCAGATATATAGATTTCCCCTTAAAGGCTGCAGGACTCCAGGATGTGAGTTTGAGATAGTCACTAATTACACCACAGTGGGAAGAATGGCTTTCACTTCATTAAAGAAACCTCTGGTTTCTTCATTGCCCTCTGGTTTTTGCACTTGAATGTCTATAATATAATTTAGCTGATAAATACACCCACTTTTTGCTGTGATTATGGCATGCATTCGTGGTGACAACATTCATTTCAATCCAGAGTTGCATAAACTTCCCTCTAAGATCTTGTATGGATGATGGGGGAGTTGGACCACTGCGTAAAAGTCTTCTTCAGCACATCCCAAAGATTATCAATAAGGTTAAGGTCTGGACTCTGTGGTGGTCAATCCATGTGTGGAAATGACGTCTCATGCTCCCTGAACCACCCTTTCACTATTTGAGCCCGAAGAATTCAGGCATTGTCATTGTGGAATATACTCGGGCTCATGTGACAAAGCCCATTGATGGGAAAACCTGATCATTCAGTATATTCAGGTAGTCAGCTGACCTCATTATTGCTGAATCTGGACCTGACCAACAGAAGCAGCACCTGATCAAAACACTGCCCCCACAGGCTTGTACAGTAGGCACTAGGCATGATGGGTACATCATCTTATCTGCCCCTGATGTCGCCATCACTCTGGAAAAGAGAAGATCTGGACTCATCAGACCACATAACCTCTCTCCAATGCTCCACAGTTCATTCTTTATGCTCCCAAACAAAGTTATGCCTTTTTTTAAGATTATTAATACATGGTTTTCTTAAGGCTACACAGCTGTTTATTCCTAATCCCTTGAGTTCTATCCCATTGTGTGTGAGGAAATAATCTTACTTTCAAAGTTAAACATAGCCGTGGGTTCTGTTGTCTGTTTTTTACCACTTTGTTGTCACCAAACGTTTAAGTGATCTCCCATGACTATCATTCAAAAACGATGATTCACCGCCACCCTTCCTGGTTCAAATATTGTCGTTTTACAATTCTTAACCCAATTTTAGTAGTGTGAGCAGTTGTTTTCTTTGCTTGATGCAGGACAATAATCTTTGCCACAACCACAAGATATGTCTTCCGACACGTATTGTTTAAAAAATGAGAAGCTACTCACTGCACCAGTTCGGGTTAAATAACCTGTTGCCAGCTGAACCATATTAACATATTACTGCAGTAATTATCCAATTAAAGGCCCTAATTAAAGCCAGGTGGCGGTTATTTTGGCCTAGCAGTGTATTAAAGAAGGCAAACAACAGAAAATCAAACAGAATTCAGGCACTAAGAATTAACCTGAGATTGCACCAGACAAGAAAAATCAGAGGCATGACAGATCCAACGCTAGACAACTAAACGAGAACCAAAACTTATATAAAGGCTAAATATGAGCATGTGAACATGAAACACAAATTCAAGGAGAACACCTGCAGAAGTTGGTCACTAGGGGTAAACTTTGACACCGTGACCTTGTGTTTTTGAATTTTCTTGGCTGATACAGGATTAAAAAATAAATAAATACACTGCCCGGCCCATAAAGAAAAGTCACCACCTGGATATCACTAATCCAATCGTTAACAGCCTTCCATTTGATAATTACTGCAGTGATTAATAAATCGACTCAAAACCTGGTCCAACAAAATATTAGTGTGTGACTTTTTTTAAGCCTTCCGGTATAAACGTTTCTTTTTGCACTTGTGCCGAAGTTACACTTATTGCACTTATTGCATAAGTTGCACTTATGACCTGCAGTCCTCTTTCATGACACACTGATTTTTGATACAGCTGGAAATCATGTGAAATCTTATTTGTTTAGTTTGTTTCTTTGGTAAACCCATAAAGGTTTTGTGTACTCCTTTACAGAAAGGGTTAATACAAGTAGAGCCCCTCATAATCAATTAAATTATTTCTTGCAAAATAGATTTTGTATATCATTTTATTATTTTAAAACGAAATTCACATTTTCTTGATAACAACAATATACTTTTAAGGTGGAAGCTAGCAAATAAATGATTCTGCCTTAAACTTTATGTCATATCGTGGTGCTTTACCTTACAGAAATAGTTCCAAGTATATCGCATTTAAAAAGTTAAAACATACCTGGTGAACATTCCTTAGTAGACAGTATGAAGGAGCAGGAATTCAGCCTGGATCGACCTGCAGTGACACTATTAACAAATCGTGACAATCGAGAATCCAGTTAACAGCATGTGTTTTTTAGGGAGTTGGAAGCAAAACGCACGTGGACATGAATATGGTCAAAACTCCATAAACAAAGCGCTATCTCGGGTTTAAACCTAGCACTCTCGAGCCGTGAGGAAGTGACGCTACCTGTAGTGCCACCAGGCGACAAAAAAGCTGAATACAGAAAAAATTATATTTCAAGTAAGTTGACTTTTGCACCCTTTTGTAACTAACTAGCAGTTTGAAATAGATACATCAAAGACCATCTGGAAAAAGGCAGACACGTCTGGCAGACTTCTTTTTCTGCTAAACTACTATCGCTTTTCTCTCTCGTTCATCCGCGCCCCAGCGGCAATGATGGGTGCTGATGGGAAATGATGGTCTTATTGAGCTAGTGCATGGACTCTAACTCATTTGTTCAGATGGGCCTGGAGCTGACAGACTCAGCCTTTTTCCCACCACTTCCCAGCGAAATTGACTAGAAATCACCTTATCACATTTTTTATACCCTTGACAGTTTATCAGAATCCCTCCATTTTACTGTATATGAGCACTTGGAGTGTGCTGACAGAGCGTGGGCGAGATGCATTTTAAGCCTCCTTCGTAGTAAAGGGCAAAGATAAACCTTGAGCAACTGACTTTTATAGATTGAGTTTCTGGCTTTAACAGCAATATCACTTTCTGCACCCACACAAAAATATCCATATGACAAATGGGAACTTATAAGGGCAGAAAAACTTGCTAAAAGTTTTAAGGACGCGTGCAAAGGAATGGATTGCGCCGGTTTGCTGAGCCAAACTTCATTGAGCGTCCTGTCTTTTTATCATAGAAAAGGAGATATCAGTGGTGAAATCATCATGAATAAAGGTGAACTGATCTCATATTTATGATTGTAATATTGGACCAGCACGGTTCCAAATGTTAAACAATATAAAATTGATTCACTTCTTAAAAATATACAACAGATTAAAATAAATAAATAAATAAATAAATAAATAAAAGATTTTTCAATTTGCATTGTAATTCTGTAAGAATCTGTAATAATTTTGCAAATATTCTGGTTTGATAGTAATTTTTCAGACTGTGTTACAATTTTAAACAAACTTTGCAAATAATTTGCTTCTACCGTACAGGATGCTGAGCTGCCTGCAAAGGTTTGAATAGTTTAGAGCATTCCACCTGTAGAACTATATGGGAACTGCTTAATTTTTACGACTCAAAAGGAAATACAGTAGAACCTTGGATTGCGAGCATAATTCGTTCCGGAAGAATGCTTGTATATCAAAACACTCGTATATCAAAGAATTTCCCCATAAGAAATAATGGAAACTCAGATGATTCGTTCCACAACACAAAAAATATTCATATAAAAATAATGAATGCAAAATTAATACGAAAAGTAAAAATAAAACAAATTAACCTGCACGTTACTTTTGAAAAACACCGGGCAGACAGTTGTGTAATTTATGCCTTTATTGACAACAACAGAAAGGCATGAAATAGTTACAACTAAAACTAATGACACACATGCTCTCCTGCATTTACCTGCTTTTTCTCAGCTCTTTTTGAACATGCCAATTCTTACCATTACTCACTACTGCCATCTAGTGAACAATAAACCCACCTATCCACTAGATGGCAGTAGTGATGGTAGCGGTAAGGATTTGCTCGTTTATCAGGACAAAATTAATTTAAAAAAATTTAGCTTGTCTTGCGGAACGCTCGCAAACCGGGTCACTCGCAATCCAAGGTTCCAATTTAGATATAAATTAAATGTTAAAAATGATTGATTTTGGAGTCAGTGTAATAAACATGAATTGCCACACAAAAGAATAATGATAAATCACCGAATAAATCCCCCACCTATATTAAACAATCAGTTAAACAGCAAAATTCAAACCATCTTTCAGTGTTTATTAGAAACTTTTTTTTTGTTGTTATTTTTAATTCTTTAACACCTGTAAGAAGCATACAGTATCTACTTCAAACCGACCAGACAGTAAACTTTAGTGTTATTGATTTGAATCGAATCAAACTGAGTCTACCAAAGATTCGCTATGATATTATGATAATATATAAAATTCTTTTTCCTAATTATAATACATGGATGAAGCACACACAGTTATCTGCCAAGTGAATCATCATTGAATTAAATCATAAATGGATCATTTAAATTCAATATGATTTAATGAACTTACTGTACAGTATGTACCCTTTATTGTAATGCTATAATGAAAAATATTAGATTCATTAGCCTTTATCCAAGACATTTTCACATTCTAAGCTTGAGATATTAGATATCTAGAAGAACAGAAGCAGGATATCTACAATATCTCTCAAAAATCTACAAAAAAAACCAGACATTCTGTAAGAACAGACGTAATTTATACATGAAATCTGTTCTTGTGTCTGATTTCCTGTGATTCAGTCCGTGTTCTTCAAATTTCAGAAATCATAGTGCTTTAATAATATCAGTCGTTTCAAACTGCCTGCTAACCCTTTTTTTTGTAAAATTGGACCGCTTCCCAGAATACACTGGAAACTCGCCAAGGCTTGTTAAGCTGGAGGAAATCAGAGTCGGAATATCTCGCCGAGCACCATGTGCACTAGATGGGGTTTTTGGTTGACATTTGCTAGATTATATATATATATAAAAAAAAAAATCCTCAAAAAAATACAAGCTCTTCATTGTAATGTCACCAATGGAGAATTTATAAAGTGGCTCTCTGGAAGTACTGGGACTTCAGCAAAAAAAAAAAAAAAAAAAAAAAAAATTCCAGTCACTTGTAAATCATAAGCGAATCCCCTTAAACCATCCACTCCTAACAATACATCTTAACTAGCCTTAAGTAATGACGGTTGGATTTGCACACTGCTTGATGCTTGATGTATTTTCATTGCACATTTACTGCTGCAATTTTGTAACAATGACATCCATTTCACAGAGCCCTGGAGATCAGGAATTACAGCAATTACAGTAACAGGACATTGAAGACATCATTTCAACCGATCGAATCCATCAATCTAATTACACGCTCGAAAGGGATGCGGTGCAATTGCTGAAACACAAAGACACAAAAGCCACACAAAACACGCCAAATGAAGCGTCCATTCATTTAACACAGCAGTCGAGGGGGCTGAGGTTCATCAGCGAACAAGACCTAAATAGTGCAGGTGTGAGTCAGCGGCACTCCACAAACGCACTTCACTTTTTTTTTCTTCTTTTTTCTAATAACGGATGCAATGAAATGAAACAGAAACATTAAAACAAAAAAGTAGATTTTTGTTTTCTCCTCAAAATTGATGTCAGAAGCTAAATAAGCAATATCACACGAGAGGGAGTGCTGTTATACTAAATATCAGCACACCTGTGACAGCACAGCTTTTTTTTTATGCATTAGTTGCACAAACACCATTTATTATTAACATATTAGTTTATTTAACCAGGTATTTTGCTCCACCAACACATATCCATCCACGACTGGGGGAAAAAACTAACCACGACTGGTGGAGCTGGTGACTGACAGTGTGATTGACGGGTGAAATTAGTTTTAAATTCTTAAGGTGAAGAGAATAAACCATGGAGGTGATGGACAGTCCTGAGAAACTTGTACAATTTACTTTATATTTCAGCTAATAACTTTATAATATCAACTTCTAATGTCAGCTAACCTCTAGGGTTTGATCGTTAAATAATAAACAGCTGTAAATGGAAATACAGTGTGCTACTGTATGGAGGGTGTACAATCCCTTGTTCCACTCACCAATTAGTGCCCTTGATCAGGGGTTAGAGAGGGAATTGGAATTCAGCCTTGTGTTAAAAGCTAGGTAGATTTATAGCTTGCAGTAGCCATAAACAGGACAAAATGGACGGTTTAAAGTCAATTCAGAACGATGATGGGTTTTTGGCAGGCAGCTGCTCTCTCCTCTTTCCAGTACACTACAGACTGTATCAACCTACTTCCACCCACGCTGCGACCGGCAGTCAATGTAATTACCAATTGTTAGAACACAACAATGCGAAATGACACATACTGTATACTGTAATTAAACGTCCCAGTGCTGTTATGCTCAATATCAGCGCTCATGGAATGCGTCTCATCCAACCAGATTACCAATCAATAACTATCAAAAACATGCTAAGGTTTGTAAACAACATGGCCACCACTATTGCTATGTTTAAGGGATGGTCATCAATAGGGGTGGAGTTAATTCCAGTAGCTGTTTAACATGAAGTGTGTCAGATCATTGTGACTCAGATCACTGTAACTGAATTATAAATTTCTCCGAAAACATGGCTGGCACCGGCCAGGCAGTTTTCAGCGGGCATTTTATATTATTTGCATCGAGATCTTGCTACTAAACTTTTTTTTTAATTTTTTGGTAAGAATTGGCCACTGGGGATTATACACATAATAAATAAACTTGTTTCACATATTGTTAATTATAAAACGTAAGTAGTATTTGGACCACTGAAACCATTATTATAAATAATAAGTAAATCAAATCTAAATCACTCGTAATTTTGACTTTGTGTTGATACTGTATATGTAAGTTACATTAATGACTATTTTGATTGCGTACAGATGTTGCAGTAACAGTTCAACTATGTCATGTTTTATTAGCATGTCTACAGTATGTAGATGACTCTATAATCTATGTTTAATTGAGTGCAAAAAAAGAACGATGCAAATATATAAAAAAGAAATATGTGTGTATGCTGTAATAAGACATCAGTCAAAACTCATTGATAACCTGTTAAATGAAAAAGAGTTTTAAAATTAAACCAAGGCTTGCCATGGATCTCAATTTGTTAGGAATCAAAAGCTGCTCTCCCTCATGCACAATGTATAGTAAGTGCCCAGAAGGTAACATTTCTACAGCTAAAGTATCTGTAGAACACTTTTATACAACAGTAATCCAAATATAGATCTTTAATAAGCAAGCCAGAAGGATCTTCCCGAGACAACATGAGAACGAAACCTGAAGGGGAACCAGAGTTAAAAAGGAACTGGTGTAGACACCGGAGAGTGTGATCATAAACCAATAAAGTACAGGTATAAAACAGTAAGGATAAACAGTACCAAGTGTGTAGAAAGGATTACAGCTGCAGTTCTTACTAGGGGCGTTCATGTCAAACTGGGACTGTTGATTGTGCGGAATAACAGGATTCTCATAGTCATGAGAGTAAAAGTTCCATTTATTTCTCTATATAATCCCCTGCTACACTAAATCACTTATTCCAGCGCTTCACTAGTGCTTGGATTCGATCAAGGTAGAAAGTTTTCTTAGTACACCGAAGCCGGGCTTGGACTGCCTGCTCCACGTCTGAAACTCTGGCCTCCCAGGAACTCCTTTAATGGCTCAAACTTGTAGAAATGGCTTGGAGCGAGTTCAGGGGGATGTGGCAATAACTCCCAACCGAGATCCCGTAATGTTCAAGTGGTGTTGGTGAATGATTGTGTGTACAGTTCCCACACACAGATGTGTCTCTTCAACAAGTTGGCGACGAGATACGGTATTCATCAAATTTCAAGCTTTAGGCATTCCACTCTCTGAATGTTCACGGCAATGAATCGGACAGGATCGTAATTCACACAGGTACTGTATGGCCTTCTTTAAAACTTTTGCATCTCTGAGTGGCGTAGTGGTAAAGTGCTCGCCCTATCATCCGGAGATCGCGAGTTTGATTCCCGGGTGATGCTGTAACCTCTCTAGAGAGAGCTGATTGGCCGAGCTCTCTCAGAGGGGAGGGATGAGAGGTACTTAGTGCTCCCACATTAATCACGGCGTCTGAGCGAGCAGCTCGAAAAGATGTAGGCGGTGACGTCACGTAGTTCGGAGGAAACACGCGATAATCTTCGACCCTCCCAACTGAGTGGTTGTAGCAGCTTAATGTGGGAGCCCCCTAGTGACAGGGAGGAATTGGACACGACTAAATCAGAGAAAAAACTCCAACTATTCTAAGAGTCTCATCAGTGCCTTCTGTAAGTTAGTCAGTCTTTTGTAAATGTCAAACAGTTTACACCTTCTTTCACAATGAATTTCATCACAAGTTCTGGTTTGACCTGAACACGATTGAACTTAGAATGTAGAATGTGCAAATTTATAAACTGAAAGGATCTATATTAGGGCCAGGGGTAGCTCAGTGGTTAAGGCATTGGACTACGGTTCGGAAGATCCCAGGTTCAAAAACCCCACAACCACCAAGTTGCCACTGTTGGGCCCTTGAGCAAGGCCCTTAACCCTCAACTGCTCAGATGTGTAA
>JAOVVA010000035.1:9174119-9184771 GCA_028565275.1 Leiocassis micropogon
CTCAACTGCTCAGATGTGTAATGAGATAAAAATGTAAGTCGCTCTGGATAAGAGCGTCTGCCAAATGCTTAAATGTATTTTACCTTGTTTCATATTTATCTTTTTCTATCCATCTATTATTCATAAAGTGCAGGGGGCTGAGGCTTATCTTAAAGAACTTAGGACGATGGATGGGGTGCCAACTCATCGTCGGGCACAAGCACGCACACTCGTACACTCGTACGAAGACCCACTATGCATGGGAGAACATGGAAACTCGACGCACACAGACAGGAGGAGGCGAGATTCAAACCCTCAGCCCTGCAGGTGGGATGTGACAGCGTTAACCACTAAGCCAGCATGCCTCTTTTTTTTTTTTTTTTTTTTATTTGACTAAAAAATTTAACAGACTATTTTGATGTTAGAGTAACAGAGGAGAAATAAAAAGTCTAAAATGAGGATAGAAAAAAACAGTGAGTGTTGCCTTGTCTTTATATCTGCTCCATGTGGTCGACTGATATCAAGTGAATCCTCATGAATGGAATGTTTTACAAGTAAAACTATTTGAGCTAAGATATGGAATAAAGGACCAGAAATGGAGAAGGGAACAGAAGATCACGTATCCTTGAGGGACAGCAGTTGTGTTCTTTGGTGCAGCTAAGCTGCTGGTTAATGTCTCGTGTTCTGGCCGCAGTGAACAGCTCGTATTCCTGCCAGTTTGCCTGAATTTACACACACACACACACACACACACACACACACACACACACACACACTAAAAGTTGTGTTATTTACTTGCTCTCTTTCTCTCTCTCTTACGCACACACACTTTCCTGTGTCTACACTTCTGCTCATGGTCTCTTTCTCCAGTAAAGGCTATTTCATGCTGTTCCAAACATAAAGACGCGACTCGAGGCCAAGAACTGGCAGTAGCCACTTTAATATTTAAACACAAACAGAAGATGTACTGTCGTGCTCCAATACAGAAGATGTGTGCTGTATGAAGGCATGGTGTATCGAGACTCATCATCCATGTTGTGAGGAAGACACCTTTTTCTGCAAGTACAAATTAGATTGACCTGCAAAGGCAAACAGCAGATTGGATTTTTTTTTTTTTTTTTTTTGACTGTATTTGTGTCAATTCGGTCACTCTTACTGCTTTCTGCCTTTGGCACACACAGCATCATGTCGCCCTTATGCGAGAGACGGAGCATGTTTCAGCTCGCACCGAGTGAGATTAGGATTTCTTAGCTATTTATCTTAATTTTATTTCCTCCTGGTGATCTAAACCGATTGCCTTCGCCATCAAAGAGTGACGAATTCATTTCCGTGTTAAATGCACTGCACTGAGCTGCAACCGGTACAAAGAAATAAATCACCCTAACTGATATTGCTAAATTAAAACAGAACTGAATGTCTTTTACGATTCGAACGCAGGATGAAATACAAGCGATTTTTTTTTTTTCCGTTTCCTGCGGAGAAATGATTGACAAGATCACTTGTGGGAAGAGACGATGCAAGGCTTCTCTAAAAGCAGCACAGGAGCTTTTGAGCGGTGCAGGAGGAAGCTTTTTTTTTCTGTCTCCTCCATGCTGTAGCACTGACAGCCTGCCAGCACACTGGAGGAAAAAGCTTCAAAGATTTAAAAAAAATAATAAATATCCAATCTAATAGGACCACAGCGAATGGCGAGAGCTCTGGGAGAGAACTGCTTTGACTCGGTCTGGATTCTTAAAGAGCGTCGAGCCACAGCTGTACGACGAAACTGTAGACCTCTGATAAGAGCCCGATCGTGTTTGTAAGCAACAATGGCTTGGAAAGCATATTAAAAATACTCTTAATGCAGTCTCAACAGCATACTCATGAAAACTCAAGAATTGTGCCTCTATACAGAATGTATGACTTTCAGTGTCACACAACGTACAGTATGCCAGTAAACCCAGGGTACTATAAATCTATAAATAATCTTTATAGATTATTAAACAGGTTATCGCGGTTATTTCTGGACAAGAAGTAGTCTATGCTTTCAAAAATTGTTACTTATAAAGATTTCCCATGCTTGAGGTCATTTAGGAAAGGAATAAAACATTCACTCATTCATCGGCTATACCGCTTTATCCTGTATACAGGGTCACGGGAAGCCTGGAGCCTATCACGGGAAATTTAGGGCACCCTGGATGGGGTGACGACACATTGTAGGGCACACACAACTTCACACACTACAGGCAATTCGGAAACTCTAATTAGCCTAATCTGCATGTGTTTAGACTGTGGGAGGAAACCGGAGAACCCGGAGGAAACCCACCGAGCGCAGGGAGAACATGCAAACTCCATGCACACAGACCCCGAGGTGGGAATCGAACCCGGACCTTGGAGCTGCAAGGCAACAGTGCTAACTGGTGAAACTGGTCAACTGTCCATGTGCTGATACTGAAGACATCAATAAAAAAAAAAAAGCCCTTCTTACATAATCATTTTTAAAGACAGCTCAAGGTCTACTTCTCTATTAAACACAACTTGTTTTCATTCTCTTTGTTTGCATTTAATTTTATACATTAGCAATGAGTGACTCAAACAATTACTTCATTAACATGAAAAATGTGATGTTCGATATTCCAACACACCCGTTTTCTGTCAGGTAATCATCAACATTAATGTTGTTCATGAAGACTTATTTAAAAACCTGGATTAAATAAACCATTAATGCAGGCGTACAGAATTTCATTAACATTTAAACAAACTTCAATTAATGCACTTTATTTGTTACCATGGTGCCATTACTTAAGGCTTATTAATGCTGAAACTCTTAATTTGTTAGTCTTAAATAAAGCAACTGACATTTAATGTAAACCTTAATGCTAACTTCCAATTGTTTCCATAGTTTTTTTCGGTAAATGTACTACTTCAGGTAAGGCTCTGCCTGCAAATGACTATTTTTTCAGCTTTTAACAATATGCAAGAATGTCTTATTACATGAATTAGGATTAAAAATAGAAATTATAGCCAAAACACAATAGCTTCGTTTACATGACCCCTAATATTACACTAATCAGAAGAATAATGAGCAAATCAGAATACAAATACATCATGTAAACCCTTTAATCGGAACAGTTTGACCCGATCCGGGTGGATTTTCAATCAGAATGAGAGGCGGGGTGTAAAACCTAATGATAACTTTAAAATGTTTTACATTGTTTTTTTGGTCAAATTACTACTTCAGGTAGGGTCCTGCCTGCGCAAGACTATTTTTCAGCTTTTAAGAATAGGAAAGAATATATCTTATTACATACTGTAGATTAGGATTAAAAAAAGAAATTATAGCCAAAACACAATAGCTTCATTCATGAACCCTAATATTACATTAATAATAAGAATAATAGGCCAATCAGGATACAAATGCACCGTGTGAAAACAGATGGAGCAGTCTGACCTCATTCGCCCGTTCAGTATGAATTTAAGTAGGAATGAGAGGGGTGGTGTAAACCTTTAACCCCTAGGAGCATTTCCACCGGAGGCAAAACTTGCATTATTTTTTTTTTCTGGTAACCGTGAAAAGAACTTCAAATGCTCTGTCATTTCTGATCATACGCTTAATTGTAGTGCATCATTTGAATCTGTAAAGGGTCTACTTTTATTTATGTACACTCACAATACCCTGAAAACATTGTGCTTTTGTTAAAAAGGAGAAAATGAAAAGGGTACGCTTTCAGCCGTCTCAGTCAGACATGAGGAGTATATCTATAGAAAGCTTAAAGGGTCTACTTTTAAATGATGCAAGTCCCATATACGCAAACTAACATTCTCAGTTTATCTAATCGGTGTGAAACCAAGGAGAGATACAGAATTTCTAGACCTGAGGCGGGAATTGGACCCGGACCCTGGAGATGTTAACCCCCAAGCCACTGTGCCACCCATGCCCATATAGACCACCATGTTAAATTACAAACTTTACAACAGAAATAAACTTGGCTGCAGTCTGGTACAAAGAGTAGTTTCACTCCCCATAGCTAGATTTCTCATGATGATAACTGTACAGGGGGTGATTTAAAAAATATATATATATATAATGCATTAGTTAAATTACATTAAGCCATAGAATTATGCATAATTAGGAGTGTGGCTGATTTGAGTGACAGCCGCATTGCAGGTGTCAGACTGCTAGCTGTCTGCGGTGCAACACTTTAGCCAGGTAACTGGAATCACTGTAGTTTAACTTTCCACATGAGTTGACATGGGACAGCGTGTTGGGGGTTTGGATAACGGATGAGAGTTCAATCAAGTGCAAAGTAATGCGAGTATATAAATTAATGGTAGGAAGCTTCAAATTTTACATTTTTGCTAAGCTTAAGCTAAGCTAGCAAGATTGTGCTAACTGAGATAAGAAAGCATGTTCCAACAGACAGATAGGTTGAATGCGCTTTTTTTTATTTATGGATTACCCAGTGGTTTAGGTTCTTTCAGCATCTTCCAAGATGGCGACAACCAGAGCTCGAACAGCTGAGCGTCAAAACTTAGAAAAACCAATTTAACCAACATTAGGTGATGGGGCAAGTTTCCTAACCTCACAGCTGGAGAAAATCATTTTACATTCTGATTAAATGCTTTGAGCGTGTAAACACACATCTTATTGGATCGACATCTACGTAAAAAGTTAAGAAGGAATGGCTAATTAGAACGATTTCAATCAAATTGAAGGAGACTACTGTATTTTTCAGCTTTTAAGAATAGGCAGAAATATATTATTAGATGGATTAGGATTAAAATTGATCCTGTATTCAGGCTTGCGGGGACCTGGAGCTTATCCCAGGAGGCTTAGGGCATGAGGTGGGGTACACCCTGGACAGGGTGCCAATCTCACACACCACAAGCAATTTGGGAACGCCAATTAGCCTAACCTGCATGTTTTTGGACTGTGGGAGGAAACCGGAGTACACGGAGGAAACCCACCAAGCACGGGGAGAACATGCAAACTCCACGCACACAGAGACAGGAATCGAGCCTGGCCGGGAATCGAACCCGGACTGCCCATAGACACTCATGCTAAATATATGTTTATAATAATAATAATAATAATGTTTTCAGCCTGGTACAAAATCATACTTGGGTGTTGTTCCAAAATGTGCTTGCTGGATGCACCTTTCGCATTAAATAGCAAAAAAAAAGAGAAAAACAGAGTCAGTAAAGAATCCAGCAGAATAATTTATGCATAAAAAAAAAAAAACATGATATAGCAGATGGGATCTTTCACTCAGAGAAAAGTTCAGAACTTTTTCTGTCAGATAATCATGTTTTATCTTCCTGTAAATTTTGAGGCAAATAATATGGTTGTGTCAAGACGTTTTAACATTTTATAAATGACGGTACTGCAAAGCAGAGTCTGAGATAACGTCATGTGAAATACGAGATCAGTGATAAGATTATACAGTAGTGCCAGACCGACGTGAAGCTCTGATTGACTCGCACCCGACGGTGTGATTTAATGATCCGGTAATCAATCTCCAGTGAAGATCCGCAGCTGAGGAAAAATAATACAACCCAGCTACTAGTGAGTGCTATGGTCCATTTCTCTTCATTAGGAATACAGTGCTGTGCTGTCGGGTAACCCAGACTCGCATCATCATCATCATCATCATCATCCAATTCTGACAATTATCCTCCTTCGCTCGATTGTCCTGATCTGCTGCATGACTGACAGAAAACCAAACCTCACCAAACATCACTCTTGCATTCGTGGGCGTTTATATCTCCAGCCAATGATGAAGTACCAGGCTGCCATTTAAGATCATACGCTAGTTCAGATGAAGTGTGTAACACACATGACCTTGAAAGCAGCAGTTGATATCTGGCCTGGAGTAATGAACGTTTGGGAAGGAGGCGCTCGGGGAGTTTGAGTTCGAGTTCTGTTCAAAGGCTGTCATTTGCAGAGATGATAAGGAGCAAGCATTACATGAGGAATCAAAATAAGATTCGAAGGTGTCTCGCTCGAGACGAGGCGAACCGTCACGACTTGGAAAATGAAAATGTACTTCGTGAAGTGCTCGATGGATCTAAAAATCAACTTAAATGCCTGGTTTGCCGTTTAATTGGGCACAATATCTGACACATTGACATTTTAATCATGCTCATTTCCCCCCCTACATATCTGAGCAGATTAGGGAATATGGAATAATTTATCCCTTTGAAATAAAAACACAGGAGAGGAAAATGGAGACAAAGCAATATGATTTCATAAATAATATTTGCATCTGCTTCTTACAGAAGAAAGCCTACAATAAAATAAACCAGACTGGATTTTGCTCTCAGTAGTGACCTTGTGTGTTGAAAAATCTTTTAAAGGGTCAAAGATGTTATAGCTAACAACTTATGAAATATGTGATGGAAGCAAACCCGAAAAAAAACAAAAAAAAACATCCTGCTGGATTGTTCTGTATTATCCAGGAAATATATCTATATCTGGAAATAAACAGCAGGCTTGTATTCCAATCCGAGGAAAGATCCATTACCTTGGAAAGGTCACCCACTTCCAGGTAAAAGCAGATGACAAAGACGTTCCAGGTGATCCAGAGCACCAGCCAGACTGCATACTGGGGGGAAAAGAAAGGACAAACACAATAAATGTACTGTACTATTCGGAATAATATAGGGATAAAGGATTCCTAGAAAACATTGCTGGAGGACGTGTAGTAATTACAATCAATTCCGAAATGTAGAAATCACAGACGTGCGTAGGTGTGTTTTTATGAAGTAAGCATGATATACGCATCCTACATACACTTCTTTATAATAAATATAAATGTTCTGAGTTTTATTGTACACGCTTGTGTGCGGCTTGTAGATGAACGGATGCACTTTATCATTAGCAGGTCACATGACCATGACATGAATGCAAGCTAAAAATTTCATTCTTCTATTTTATTTTCAGTATTTTTATTGCTTGTACATAATGTAAATTTAAAAGTCCTTTACAGTTAAGGTTTATTTCCATATTTCTCTTATATTTCTAATTTGTGAATTCTCTCACTTCATACTGAAACTTTCTTTTTGAAATCTTGAGGTCATTAACAGTCGTATAAGCATTTCACTTCATATAGTACTGTGTGTGAATGCGTATGTGACAAATAAAATTTGAATTTGACTAGGGCTGTTGATACAGTATTAATGTGATTTAATCTAGAAATGTTAACACATTACGGTCTTTTTAAAACACGAATTCATCTTATGATCAATTTTCACCCTAATGGCTTTCCATAATCACAGCGCAGTTACCCGGCTGTGTGCATAACGGCACGGTTAACGTGGATAATAAGACGACTGCGGAAACATCACCAGGTGTGCTGAACGGCAAGTTTCATTATAAAAAGCTTCTAGATGGAAGTTTGGATAAAAACCAAAGTTGTGCACTCGAGGTACCTCCAAGAGGAGCTATTTTTACAAGAAAACATTATACATAAGACACTGAAAGAGGATGTGAAAGTGAGGCAGTTGGCAGAACTTACTTTTATTGCCCTTACTGGAGACCTCTGGACAGCAATAAGTACCCATAACTACAGTACAGTACCTCGGTGTAACAGCACATCTAATCGATGACAAAACGCAACTGCACTCATTCACTCTGGGCGTGTTAAAAACACAAGAACTATATCCTTTTTTTTTTTACCAAAGCATGTGCTAGCCAATTGCACTAGCCAAGGTAAAAAAAAAAAGGGTAATGGACATGGTCACCACTATAGGAGCAGTCTACAAGGAGCTTATTGTACCATTTGTTAAATGTTAATGTTTAAGATATTATAAAACTGCATGATGTTTCCTCTAATTTACCGATTATATCGGTAGAAGGATGCTGAGGTTTGAAGGAAGGAGGAGGTCTAGAGGAAGACCAAAGAGGAGATTTATGGATAGAGTGAGAGAGGACATGAAGTTAGTTGGTGTGAGAGAAGAGGATGCAGAGGATAGGGTTAGATGGAGGCAGATGATTCGCTGTGGCGACCCCTGAAAGGGAACAGCCGAGAGACAAAGAAGAAGAAGATGTTTCCTCTAACCTGTCTGTCATGCATTTCTTTATTCCAACATTGCACGTTTATAAATACGAGTAAATCTTAAAGTGTTTTCAAATTGTGATTAATCACAGACTATGAGTCAAATCTATCACAGTCAAAGCGATAATCTTCTTCTCCTCCACGCTCTGGTCCAGTATGTGGCGGTATTGAACCAACGGCTCATGAAATTCTGAAGAAGCGAAAGAAACGTGTGTGTATTTGCAGAAGATGCAAGCCATTCGAAAGTGCAAACTAGTTAAGAATCAAAAACTGACCCATTGATTTGATTAATTGAATCGACCAACTGACAATTAAACAGCGTATTCCATTAAATCACACCTCATGGAACTACCGCACACCCCCACCTCTGATTTTCTTTCTAGCTATATTTTATTGTTTGTAAAAAATTGAGAAAAGAATGCATCCTGGAGTGTCTTTATACTGACGAAACAAAAGTGCTAATCCTCTTTTACCACTGGAAATAAAGACATTTCTACCAGCATGTCAATTCATACAAAATATAATACATTGCCCTGGGGTTATTAATTTTTTTTATTTAGTATATAGAAAGAAAAATGTGGCTTTATCTTAAACAAAGCGAGCTGTATGTCCTCACAAATTATTCCCAGGAATATTTCATTAACCTCCTCATATTTAACGAATACGAACTCCTAATAAGACTTCAGCACAAGCCAGATAAAGCTGGTGTTTCTACCAAATAAGTGAATCATTGTTTTAGGAAAGCATGAGTAGGATGCTCGTTCTGTAATTAATTTTCTCATTCGTGCACCTTAAACCCGTCCTTCACAGATCCGAGATCCGTCTTCTCCTCGCGGCCTCGTAGGAGTGAGTGTAGGAGTGTGTAGAGCACACGGGTTCTCTGCTGAACATGCTGAAGCTCACGCAACTGCACGATATGAATCAGAGACAATTCCATGCAAAATCATCACCAGAGCAAGGATGGCATTAAAAAAAACGAAAATTCCCAGGCTGGTAAACAGACGCTCTGCGCGTCCTTGAGGAGGAAATAAGAACAGTGAAAGTGCAGACTGAGTAAAGCAGTTGAAACAGCAGACATAACATGAAGTGATTTTTTATTTTTATTTTTTTTGCATTTCATATAAGATGCATTGGCTTTAGTGTTAAGCCGGGTGTGTTCTTTAGATCAAATCGTACATAGCCGATGTGACCGAACTGAAAAACTAAGTAGACACAAATGGAAAATCTATTTGAGTTACCTGCCTGTGAGACGCTGAGCCAAAATCTGCAATCATTTTCACGCAAAATAACAAAACTGGCATGCATCTAAGGTGTTTCCCGCCCCTCAGTTGTTGTGTGAAAATCTCAAACTGAACAAGCCAATTTGGCTCAGTGGGGGGGGGGGGTATCGACGTTTAGAGAATTAGAAACAAACGGCAAACGTCTTTTCCTCGACATAGCGTGGTAACAGCAAATCAATCCCAGCAAACCTTGAGAACATGAATAAGATGGATGCCGTGCGGCTTTAAAGCGCCTGCCGTAATGCACCGAACTACGCTTGGATTTTATTGGCGATGGCCTTCGAAAGGTCTCAGGTGCAGAAAAGTGTTTTCTCATTTACACATCGCACTGGGGGAGCTACGATACCTGGGCTGGGGGGGGTAGGGGGTGTCACAATTCGTATCCAAACCCAGCACAATTAACATATTGAAACTGCAGCTTCCACGCAAGGCCAGATAATAAACAGCCTCCCACAGATCTTACGATGGGAGAAAAGCTGAGCTGAACCATTGACTTCAATTAAAACAGCTTGATATTTCACATTCACATGAAGGAGGCTCATCTGGAGAAGGTCCTGAGGTCCTGAATGGTTTTTCAGGCAGCCTGTTTATATTTTAAACTCAATGTGAAAAAGGTTCAGGCTGAACAAAAAAAATCGCTTTTATTCCTTTCGAAATTGGAGTTGCTCTCAGGACCAGGAGGGGAACGGTGTGTAAAAAAGTTACACTTTGATAACCCAGATAGTGTGTAATTTGGTTTAAAGGGGAAAACACCAATAACATGGTGGCTTTGAAGTCATCCTTTATTCTGATCAGGTCAGGTTCCAAAGCTTTCAACGTTCTTGCTTTGCCAAATCATATATATATATATATTAATAACTAGCTCTAGAGCTCTAATCACACCTCGCACCGCATTACGTTCCCTCTGATCCTCCAGCGCTGGTCTGCTGGTCCCACCATCTCTCAGGGATCGAGGAAGACCTTCATCTAGACTGTTTCCTGTTCTGGCACCTACACGGTGGAATGAACTTCCTCTAGATTCTTAAAAGAGTCTTAAAACAAGGACTTAAGACGTATTTGTTTCTTCAGTACTTGGGCGAATCACCTGCCCCTTCCCAAAAGTGTTTGACTGATGGTACTTGGTTAGGAACCCAGTGTAAGTATCTATCCAATGATGGAAACTACAAAGCTCTTTGGTAAATCGCTCTGGATAAGAGCATCTGCCAAACGCCTAAATGTAAACTAGCTGATCCGAGTCTCTGCCGTAAGTCGAAGCCACTGTGTCACCCAGAGGTGGAAAATAATGAATTACATTTACTCGCATTACTGTAATTGAGTAGATTTTTTTGTGTACTTCTACTTTTTAAAGTAGTTTTTA
>JAOVVA010000035.1:9191022-9203132 GCA_028565275.1 Leiocassis micropogon
TAAATATACTATACTATAAATATACTAATATACTATTTTAATACTAATGCTTGCTTGTTAAAATATCCTAAATAAAGTTAAAAAAAAGTTAAAGTCTTTTTTTGCCTTTTATGCATGATATTTTTTCCATTACTGAAGGTCATACACTTGCTTCAGTTTCTGGACATGCAGAACCGTATCTAAAGCCATATCTGTATTAAGGAGATTACATTTAGGCCATTTTAAAATTCGGTCCAGGTCAATGACACATCTATTTTTAAGTAGTGACCAGAATACGAGGGTTAATTGGGGCCGGAATGAGGGCCTCGCTATCGTATCGCAAGAGCACAGATAACTTGCAAATGAAAAGTGACAAGGCCAGCTTCTTGGTTCAACAAGCAATGGTACTTCAGTGGCAAATGTCAGGTCTTATTCCCAATGAAGCTGTATGCAGTGGCACTAGGGAAAAGTGGAGCTAATGCTAATGCCTTCTGAGACCTCACTTGCTTTCTATTGCCTGCTATCTCTTCAAATTAAACTGGACTTCAGTACAAAAACTTTTATAAGTGGGTGCCGTTTTTAGAGTCTACGTTAAAGAGCCTTTTTCAACAAATTGTATTCCTTCATTTCTTTTTCTCAATATTCACAAGGATAATGTCCCTTATACCCGGCTCCAGGCGACTGAAATGGTTGTCAAGGTTTGTATTTCGCAATAACTTTTATCCTGACAATCGCCAGTAGTGACCGTTCCAACAGGAAAAAAAAAAATGTGGTGATGTTTAATCCGGTGATCTGCTACCGCCTGCCTGGCAAGAACGTACAGTAGCGCGGGTGACAGTACAGCAGGGCTACGTCCAACAACAAGAGCACTCGCAAACATAAGACAGTTCATCAGACTGTTTAATCGTCATATGCCACATCTCATACGAAATTCTAATGACTGTGTAGAGCTGCTTTGCGACAATGACAATTGTTAAAAGCGCTATACAAATGTAATTGAATTACCTAATGAGTGTAACATAGCTTAGCAAGCTAGCTAGCCAAAGTTAGCTAAAGTTAGGCAAGTAATATCAACATGTAGCACGAAAAAAAAAAAATAAACAACCAAATTAATTTGTCTCACTCCCTGCGCATACGAACCCTGTATCCTCTACATCAGATGCCATTGATTTAGAAACTGATCCAAGCGATGAAAGTTCTCAGGATGCCAGTCATGCCAGCTGGACTTTATGCCATTATTCAGTCATCATTATCAAATAATACAAACAAAGCATAGCTAACTAATGTTAAATCAGCATGGCTACTTGTGTTCACCTGATTACCCTATGAAAAGAGTTACATTTAAATCCTAACCCTTAATAGTTTGTGTAATAGTAGGCCCCAAAAGATTTATGTTTGGCTGGAGCCTTGTTCATATCAAGTTATTTTATTCTACAGGCAGCACAGTGGCTCAGTGGTTAGCACCGTCACCTCGCACCTCTAAAGTCCTGGTTCGATTCCCATCTCGGTGTCTGTGTCCGTGCATGTTCTCCCCGTGCTTGGTGGGTTTCCTCCCGGTACTCCGGTTTCCTCTCACAGTCCAAAGACATGCAGATTATGCTAACTGGCGTTCCCAAATTTCCCTGTAGTGTGTGAGAGCATGTGTGAATGTTGACCGGAGGTTCTACCGCAGTTGTAAAATGGGAATAAATACAATAGTCACCACTGGCCTCCATGGCTCCTAGCTTTACTACAGAGGTTCCCGGATGAATGGCTTTTATTATGCACCACTTTTTACAACATGCAAGCAAGTCCACTGTACTCATTTATAATGTAATGGAATGTAACATATGGGGTTGATCTCATGTTATGTTGTATTTGGTTGAATAGTTAAGGGTAAGTCTTTTATAAGTGTAATAGAGAACAGATTTTTTAACTTCTTGTTTTTATTGATTATTTGATTTCGAAAAAATTCACTGATGTTTAACATACAGGGAAGCTTTTTTCCAGGAAAAAAAAAAAAACAATCCATACGCACTGTATGATCCTACCCTAGCATGGACCAGACATACAGTGAGCTTTGAACTTCAGTCCTCGCAATGTATGTAAAATATATCCTTTGTTTAACAGAGATGATTGTGTGTTGTTCTACAAAGATTTTTGTCATTCTTTTAGTCTCATCACATCTCAACCATGACGAGTAGTGCAGCATTGGAGATTGAAAAAAACTAAAAATTGATTAGATTAGTTATAATTATAATTAATAGTCATAAATAATCATGCAGAATTAAAACAATAAGGCATTTTCCTCTGATTGTTGAACGTGTATCAAGCAACTATTAATAATAATAATAATAATAATAATAATTGTTTGTCACCAGAACCTAAGCTACAAATGATCTCCAGATTATGGATGGATATTAAATGTGGAAGATTTGTCATAACGTTAGATAATGTTTAACCTTAGCATGTGTTTAAAAAAGAAAAAAGAAGAAAATGAGCTGGCTACAGTTTCAAACACATTGTGTGAGTCACTTTAAGATGTCAGTATGACTAAGTTCACACACTTACTGAGAGAACAAGAAGTCTGCTGAAAATCTTGACAGAGCTGGGCATTACTTTAAGCCACAGATTCATCATCATCATCATCATCATCATCATCAGCCTGTACCCTCTTCTGTTAACACTTACACTCTGCTCGAGTCAGAATGACTCCTCGGAATGAGGCATGGAACTTTTTGAGTGTGGTTTAATTACTTTTATGAGTACACATTGTGCTTTTTTAACAATAAGCTTAAAGTAACAGAGATTCTGTTCCAAAAAAAATAAAAAATAAACGCAGAGTAAAACTGCGCTACTAAAACGTCCTGAAGTTTACTGGTGAAGAATGAGATATGTTTGCTTGAAAAAACATTAGCCTTTGCATAATTTATCTGGGAAACAAGATGTATGTAATGGTGTTACATCTTGGTGCAACAACAGTGTCATATACAGTACGTCTGAGTTTATCTTCAATGGCATGCTTAAAATTATTTACAATTCTTTTTTTTAAGAATGCTTAGAATTAAGAATGAAAAATATATTGGAACGTCTCATCAAAGTGATAAGATCTGAAAGGGACATTACATCATTAACATACTATTAATGTCTGTTTTTTTACGTTTTACATTTCACCATTTTTGGATCCACCAACTTGCTTGGATGTTGTAAGTGTTCTCTGACTGGTTATGGATTTGTTGGATGAGCTTACTGGCAGCGCCATTGTAGATGTGTCCACAAAAAAAAAAATGAAAAAAAATAAAAATAAGGAGGGCCTCTTCCAGTGTCATGATACCACAATAATATGTGCCAAAATCACATCATTACAGACCCATTTTATTACAAGCTGTAGCCACGAAAAACAGCAAAAAGAAAAAAAAAATGGATCTCAGCCACATAATTGCCACAATAACTACACAGACGTATACATACAGTAGAGCAGCATTATATATACAGTACGAAGTGCTGTAACCACTGTAGCAGTCAAAACACGCCTGAAATAACTATATAAATATCCATGCATATACAGTAACAATCAGTACACACTAACTTTAATGAATACAGCAGGAGACGATGAGGCTTGTTGTTGAACACAGAAATTATCTCATTATAGTCCAGTTATCTTTCAAAGGAAAACAGGAAAAGGGTAAGCAGATATGCTGATACAGACAGAATTTAATTGGTTAAGTAACCTTGACCCCATGTGTGTTGAGAATTAAATGGGTGGGCTTGGTTCTTAACTACAGGTGGTCTCAGGCAGATCCACCAATCCAGTAGACAGCAGGAATCCACAGTATGAATCATTTCACTTGCTTATTGAACTCATCCATTAAACTTCCGCCAACCCGCATTTACTGTACTTTCGTCTACTTATTTAAGTTCATTCAGAACCTAGTGTTTTTCGGAGGTTTCACTGCTTCTTTGGACAAACCTTGTAGTAAAGTCTTTTTTTGTCATTCCTTTTTTTTTTATTATTATTATTTTTTGGTTTTGATTGCCCGGCTTGCTTGACATTTGACCCCTGCCTGTTTTCGAGCAAAAGTTAGCCTCCATAGGACTGTCCAAAAGACTCAGAAACTCAGAATACTAAACAGAATAAGTGTTACCAAGCAGGTAATAGTGTAGCATTATTACTCATGCGTGAAATATGCTTTTTAGACATTTACGAAATGGCAAGACATCATTTTAGGTGAATAACACTTTCTGACAATCCCATGTGCACTAGTTTCTCCTGATACCCGGTCCTCTTTGATATGATAAAAAAAAAGAATACTCTTTAAAATGCTTTTGAGACATTTAAAGGAAACAAATACTTTCGCACTGACTGACTGATGTGCTCTAAATAAGTACATTTCACTCGGTTTGTATTATTGCAAATCAGTCATTTTGGATGTGAAGGTCAGACCAGCTTTCACCATTTCACTCATTTATTTTATTTGTTTTACACCGATAGTGGAATCCATTAAATGTTTATTTGCAGATCATAAAAATGTACTGCTGCCAGAACAAACTGCACCATTGTTCACTTGAGAACGTCTAGACTAGGGTTCGGAGTTCTGGTGGCTCGGTGGACCCAAGATAGAGGGAATGTTCATGAACGTGTGGTGGTCTGGGGAACCTGTTGGGTGTCACTGGAAACCTTAAAAATACTGAACATTGTGCTTAATATACAGTACAATAAAACCACAAACTTTTAATCTTGATGAAGATGAAGAAGCCTGTTCAGCACATGCAATGCTAGGACTGGTGGATATAGTACTGTAGAACTAAATCAGTTCAATTTAATGAAGTAATGGATGCCACCATGCCATGTCCATGGTGTTCCTGGACATCATCATTAAAACAGCACACATTTTTAACATGGCCTTGATTGACCAATGGGAAAGTTAGCCATAAGACGCAAACTCCCACAAACTCCATTAATCGCCCAAAACGGCTTGGAGCGAGGCCAGGACTATACAGGGGATGTGGTAATAACTCCCGGACAAGTTCCTGTAATGTACAAGTGGTGTTGGTAAATGAGTGTACAGTTCTCACAGACAGATGTGTCTCTTCCACAAGTTTTCCACAAGTTATCTGTTTTTTCAAGGATCAGACATTTCGCTCACTCAATTTTTACAGGAACGACTGCAGTGGGCTCCGAGCCATCATGGCCAGGATCATCATTCATGGACGTACGCAGTTCTTTGACCTATTTGCAAATGTTTTCCTGAAGCTATGCGTACTGTGCTCCAAGTCTTTGCAATATATATATGTAAAATCCGCTCTAAGAACATGCTAGAAATGAACAAATGCACCCTTGTTGGTTTCATTATTTTAATTAACGTCGTGCAACTTCTGCCCTCAACTCTCCATGGTGAGAATCACATTTTACAACATACTGCTGCAAAATATAAAAAAGATGGTCTAGGTCAATGGGACGTCTATTACTAGCTAGTGAGCAGAACAGAGTTAATAAGCACCTGCTGTCTAAGGTTCGGCGCTGACCAGCTGGTGACCACCCCCCCGAGACTCGTCTCCTGTTGTCTCTCCCAAACCGCTAGCCCCGGCTAGTGTACATCTGGCAAGCGATTGTATCCTGCACACACTCCCTGCATCATCCATCATAATAAACACGGCTCTGCTGACATGGAACACCGCTGGCACGCCTCACATGGGCAAAGTTATTAAGAAGGATACGGCTAATTAAGACATTTCTGCACTCGTGTCGTGCAGGTGGGCACGTTTTGTACTTTGGTGTAAATTCTGCACTTTGCAGTGCCCTCCCTGTGTGCGCACTATGCTGAAATGTTTTTGCCGAGGCTTGCAGCACTCGATGACACAGAAGACACCTTTGGAGCTGGCTTTGTTTTTTCACCGTAATTGCAGAGCCTTTTTTTTTTTTTGTTCCCCTCAACACACCTGAATCCTGTGCGTTCTCTCCAGTTGCTTTGGCACCTCTCCATGCTGCCTCACTAATCATTTCATAAAGCAGACGGCTTAAAAGATGGCTGATGTTTTACCATCTGTTTCCTTAACAAATTCAACAGAAACCAACTCGGGCTGAGAAACCAGGCTGTTAAATGTTGACACTTAAGCTCTTCACGATGCCGTGAAAACCTTTATTAGGGGAAAATTTGGTGCATTAGACCACTTTCAGAAGCGTTCTGAGGTGTCAAGCAGAATAAAAGGTAAACAAAATAACATTAATTTATGCACTTTGGCAGTTCCATGACATCTGAGGAAGCGTAGTAAAAAGCAGTCGCTATAAATGAAGCCATGCTCGCCAGACAAGATTTTTATGGAGCTAAAACAAAAATCACAAATGGATAAAAATAAGAGCCTTCAATGAGAAAAAATAAATAAATATTGAAATATATAAATAAAAATAGACGCTTTACATTACTCACTCACTCATCTTCTATACCGCTTTATCTTGTATTCAGGGTCGCAGGGACCTGGAGCCTATCCCAGGGGGCTTAGGGCACGAGGCAGGGTACATTTACATATAGGCATTTGGCAGACGCCCTTATCCAGAGCGACTTTTTACATTTTTTTTTTTTTTATCTCATTATACATTACATTTGAGCAGTTAAGGGCCTTGCTCAAGGGCCCAACAGGGACAACTTGGTAGTCGTGGGATTTTAACCTTCCGAACCAAAGTCCAATGCCTTAACCACTGAGCTACCCCTGGGTACACCCTGGACAGGGTGCCAATCCATCACAGGGCATAAACACACTCATACACTACAGGCAATTTGGAAACGCCAATTAGCCTAACCTGCATGTTTTTGGACTGTGGGAGGAAACCAGAGTACCTGGAGGGAATCCACCAAGCACTGGGAGAACATGCAAACTCGAATCCAAACCCTGGAGGGAATCAAACCCGGACCATGGCTACAGTGCTAACCACTACACCACCGTGCCGCCCCGCTGTTTTTTTATTTTTTTTTAAAAACTGCATAAATTTGTATTAAAAATAATATAAAAATAGTGTAAAAAAATAAAGTTTATTTTCATTTCTATCTATAGTCTCATTAAATGCAAATATAAAATAAAAAAATTAAATTCAAATTAAATTAAAACTATTGCTCATCACGCTTATTAAAAGGAAGAAAAAGAAAACAACACAATGCACAACTGATTTAATCAAATCATTTTTTTTAAATGTTAGGCATATTATCTTTACATTTTTGCATGTTGCAGTCTTTTTATTTATAGATAAATATAGCACAACTGACCAATCACAATAAATTGGACAGTGTGTATGAGTGGGCATGTGCAATTAAAAAAAAATGCTTGTCGGTTATCTTTTCCATTTTTGTATTTGCAAGAGCTTAAACAAGCCAATGAAATTTCCTCACCATTGTGACCTCATATAAGAATTAATACTGTGACCCCGGGCTTGTTGCTCAGCTTGTTGCTCTGTTCTGTGGTGGTCTTTGGCTCAGCAGTATATAATTTGAAATGGTTTGTTTGGAGGAATAAAACAGAAGTAAGGGGGGGGAAAAAGCATTATCTTCAGCTGGAGCATTAACACACACACACACACACACACACACACACACACACACACACAATCTATAGGGTCTTTAAATGTGGCCATAAAGGAGCTCATTAATATATGTATGCAACTGTCTTAGAAATAAAACCTTTTATTTTTTAATACATAAATAAATACCACTAAGTCCTGTGCTTCTATACCTCGGTACTGAGTATGCTGTGAGAGCTGAACTGACCGAGAAAGCTTTTTGCACACAACCAGGCTTGCTGTCAGAATTTACAAAGAAGGTAAAGCACCGAGATACTTTAGTGCACTGGAAGGCAAAGGGTGAATAAGTCTTTTGGATAGACTGGCACTGAGTGCTCTGGTTGAAGACAGGACGTCTTCATTATCACTAATATAGCTCCTGAGGCCCTGTTTATACCAATTTTTATAAGACGATCAACGTCACATCATACTCGAGCAATTAGGTGCAACAATATGGTTCGGAACAGCAGATGCGACAACTTCAACTTGAAATCATGCAAATAATACTGTATACTTCCAGATTTCTTTTCTTCTAAGATTTGCCAAAGTGTTTCTAATGCAAGGTCATCTGAATATCACAACGTTATTCTTGTTAATTATTGTTCCTGAGAGCGACGGCCATCCTGCAATAAATGACGCTGTACAGTGCATCCGGAAAGTATTCACAGCGCTTCACTCACTTTTTCCACATTTTGCCATGTTACAGCCTTATCTCGAAATGTATTAAATTCATTAAGTTTATTTATTTAATGAGTTTATTTTTTTTGGATCAGCAATAAAAAAAAGTAAGAACGTAACCTATAATTGTGCTTGAAATTAAAGAACACTTAAAGCAAGGAACTTTGCCAATGGCCTAAAATGAAAACATCATTCATCTTAAAATATAACATTCTCTATACCTGCCTGGAAGCCTGTTGCCTATACTAGGGCACTTGGTACAGTATAGGCTCCAGCACTGTAGCACTAGGAAGGATTCACCTTGGATGGGGTGCCATTATAGCCATGCACAAACACATTACGGGCAATTTGGAAATGCCAATTAGACTAATCTGCTTGTCATTGTACTCTGTGAGAAAACCACTGACACCAGACATGAAAGAAAAGGCAAACCTCACTAACACAGACCTGAAGGCAGGACTCGATCCCTCAACCCTGGAGGGACGAAGCTTTTCGTCAAACACACCTGCTATTGTTTTACTAGTGCGTGAACCCTGAAACTGCTTCACATGTAGAACAAATTTTTACAGAGAAAAATCCTCATCCATCCTTTGCAAAGTTAAACTGAAGAGCGCCATTGGGCCGAACCTGCTAGTCCAGATATCACTGATGAAGCTGAATGCTTTTGCTGTGCAACTTTGGTAATACTTTTTTTTTTTTTAAGTAAAAAAAGAATATTTTTGAGAGCCAAATTTCAAGCGCACAATTCAGCATCCAGTCCCAGATTGAGATTTTATTACTATTATTATTATTATTTTAGCTTTTTTTTTTTTAATCGAATGTTGGTTCCTGTCTCTCTCTCTCTCTCTCTCTCTCTCTCTCGCTTTGTATTTTTCTCTGGTGTCTGGGGACAAGAGCTCATTCTAATCAGTGAGACAAAAGCCAATCAATCAGGCATGGCAGGCTGAATAGAGAGTACACTCCATGCTGAATTCGAACAAGAGCGAGCGAGAGAGCTGTAGTGCACGCATAATACAGTAGGAGCTACAGAGGGAACACTAATCAGGAAGATCCATCAATAATCCTGTATGTTTCTTCCAAAAAAAAAAAGATAAATTTTTTTGCAAACTACTGGAATCATGATGATGGTTAATGTGCAGAAATTTATATAATCATGATGAATTAATCAGCAGCTTGGACATGAGCAGATTTTATATTTTGTATTTTTGTAGCAGACAAATTATATAATTATAATATGTTCTTTTGCATTCATACCTGGTGCGATGTAAATAAAGCACACATGTAGATTATCAAAACTGTCATATTTGACAGTACCAGACAAACTAGTACTGCTAAGAATCGCCAGGCAATAACGATGGAGACAATGCAATGAGGTGAAAAGATGGCAGACATTGTTCTTTTAACATGAATCGTTCAACTATCAGCACGATTCTAAAGAACACTGCACTGTTATATACTATGTATAGCCAACTGAGAAAGTATCCTAACACTAGACAATGTTTGTCGGACTTACGAACAAATCGGACTTATGAACGAGTTCTAGGCATGGAGCTCGTTCGTATGTTGGGGACTTACAGTACTGTACACATGGTCACTTCACGGTTAAAAATCCAATACTGCTTATTCTGTGTAGAGTCATTGGGATGCTGAAGCCTATCTTAGCCACTCCAATGGAACCCGATCATACACTGAGGTGATATGAAAACTCCAATCAGCTTATGCCTCATGTTTTTAGACTGTTTGAGAATCTGGAGGAAGCACACCAAGCTTGCGGGGAATACGACCCATCAACCCTGGAGGTGTGAGGCGCCAACGACGACCACTAAGCCACTGTAATTTCCATGGTTAAACAAATTTAGTGAAAATACATAGGCCTAAATATGAAATTTTATATTAGTTTTGTTTTTCTGTTAAAACTTTATTGGTGACTCAATAATCCTGGACATGTCCAATTTTCTTAGACTGTATTTATACGCTCAGCGACCTAATTAGCATGCAATATGTTTCTACTAACTGCTTGTACCTCTACTTACCAGGGGATCTAGTTAACAAATTTATCATTTGCCCGTTCCCGAGTTTTAAGGCGCAGAGAAACAATTCACAGCCCCCATGATTTCGTGAATGTTTGCCAGATCTCCGAGCTGGTGTTATGTCTACGTCTACATACTCAGCAAGCTGATGCACAAAACATCTCAAGAACAAAGGCACTGTTTGTCTGATTTGCACCGCACCTCCTTTGACTATTGTGTCTATTTCCGGCAAACATTTACGCAACCGCTGAGAAGCAAGCCATCTCTGGCAACGCACAACAGTTTCCCACAGGCCATTTCAGAAAGCTCTTGATGGCAAGTATCTGCCACAAGAATTGGTTTTTTTTTTTTCTGAATAAAAAAACTAACAAAAAAACATGTTTTTCTGCTGGTGCATTTTTCCAAAAACGGTTGCGTCAGTCTGTTCGTTTTTCACTTTGTGAATCTAATCTTCCTGCTCATAAGCCAATTTCACATCCACAGCTAGAGTATGATTGTAAGTAATAATTCTCCATCACAGAACAGTGCAGAGACACATTTACATATAGCTCATCGACCATGCACTCTTTTACAATTAACTATTCCAGGTCCTCCAGGCTCCTTTCCGTGTTTATGCGCACTATCAAATGCCTCATGACAAAATTTTCTTTAAAACCACATTACGGAGCAGAAACTATTAGAGGGGAGAAAGGACAGTACATTATAAAATCATGAAAGAAGCGAAAGCAGCCGAACAAAGCAAAACATCACAGAGGGAAAAATTCTGTACAAAGCGGTGAAATGGGCTTGCTAGGGAGGATGAAAGCAAAGAAATGCAGCCAGGTCGATGAAAGAACTGAAAGGTGTAGGCAGTTTAGATCCGCTGGGATCCTTTACTGCCATAACAGCCAGCCAACAGTGTGAGATATGCACATAATAATGTGCTTCCTTTTGTTTCTTAGAAGTCCCTGGTTGCAAAAAGTTCAAGAAACCCCTGCTGTAGGTAACAAAGACGCGCAAATCATTAGCGCTTAGGATATTATGTTTTATTTTTTATCTAATAACCTGGAACATTTACTAGTTTGTGTCACATAACGTAGCTCTACTGCTAATATCCAGTCTGACAGCAATCAAATTATATACTTAATAATATTTTAATGTATATGTTTAGATTAATGCAAACATTGTTTGAAAATAATAAATTCGGTCTGTTGATGTGTTAAACTGTTGAGATCTGAACCGTCGTCATATGAGGACATGACATTACATTGTTTATATGTTAAATAAATAAAAAAATAAATAAATAACTGTGCATCAAATATTTGATTCAAAAAGGCATCGAAATGTTTTGATTCGACTGGATTCAATAGCACTACTGTACATTGGCTGTTTTTTGTCTTAAGCAATTATATTTCTTACTGGTTTTCTTAAAGTATTAAACTACTACAAATTATCTTACATACCATGGAATGCTGTGTAAGTTTTGTTGTTGATGTTTTTTAAATCTCATGTCTCTTACAAAGTGGCAATCTTATGCTTAACGCTCCGGTCCAGTACGTGGCGGTATTGAACCGACCGCCCTTAAAATTAAAAGTAGAAGCAGCGTTACTCGCTGAGATTAGGGCTGTGTTCCATTCCGAAGTGTTCTTCGCAGGGTGCTCCCTACTCCCTGTGCAGCCAATGTCAGTGAAGGGAATTCCCTCGATAAAACATCACCATTCGGAACACTCTGCGAAGTCAGCAGTACAGACGTCACTTGCTTTGCGCGTTACTATGGTAACATACTGTAAGCACCTCGGATACCTGTTACTTCTGCTTTGGAAATTTCAAGCTACGGACATTAAATATTGAATATTTATTGAAACGAAAAACTGATACCATTATAAAACATGCTATTGAAATGTGTATAACTTGCA
>JAOVVA010000035.1:9203232-9223177 GCA_028565275.1 Leiocassis micropogon
TGCGAAGTCAGCAGTACAGACGTCACTTGCTTTGCGCGTTACTATGGTAACATACTGTAAGCACCTCGGATACCTGTCACTTCTGCTTTGGAAATTTAAATTAAATATTGAATATTTATTGAAACGAAAAACTGATACCATTATAAAACATGCTATTGAAATGTGTATAACTTGCAAATAAATAATTGATTAATAATGATAATTGATTAAAGATGCACGCATATTTATTGATTTACTTATTTTACAGATAACCAGCCTATATAATACTAAGGATTTCTTGAATAAATTGAAATGTAAATCATTGTGTCCTATTAATATGATGTCGTCCTCAATAATAATGATAATAAATATACATAAATATTTATATAAATCGTTTTTCATGCTCAAGCGAGACACAATGGCTTATGGGAAATGTTTCATTCTGTTTTCCGGTGAAGTGAAGACATGTTCTTCACTCATTCCCTACACCGTTCGCAGCTCTCTTTGAACTGAACATTTTCACTCCCTGCAGTTTGGAATCACACAAAACATGAACAAAGTTTAAATATTTTAAATGAATGGACGGAAGGTACAGGTATGACTAGATCAGAAATCGTAAACTGACCGACTGATCTAATTAATTAATTGAACCGTTAAACAAATGATTGATTAAATTGCACAATCAATTAAACTGAACAGCTCAACTCCCGGCCAAAAAACAAAAATTCGCACACTCCAAGACTTAATTGAATAATCTCAATTATCTTTGATTATGGTGCATGTTGTGGTGAGTTTATGTGTGGAAATGATTCCTCATGCTCCCATAACCAGTCTTTCACAATTTGAGTCCTGGAATATGCCTGTGCCATCAGGAAAGAAAAACTCCATAGATGTAATAACCTGGTCAGTCTGTCCATTCAGGTGGTCAGCTGACTTCATATTATTGCCATATAATGTTGCTAGAGTCTAGACCTGAGCAACTGAAGCGACCCCCAGATCATAACTCTGTCTCCAGATGCTTGTGCCACTATGCATGATGGGTGCATCGCTTCATGTGCTTCACTTCTTACCCTGACACGCCCATCGCTCTGAAATAGGCTTAATTAGATTAGAACTCATTAGATCACATGACCTTTACCTATTGCTCCAAAGTGCAATCTTTATAATCATTGATTGTTTTTTTTCCCCTGATGAGACTCATTAAAAAGTGTTTTCGTATAACCACACAGCTGTTTAGTCCCAATCCTTTGAGTTCTTATCACATTGTGCATGTGAAAATGCTCTTCCTTCCACTATTACACATACTGTAGCTGTGACTTCTACTGTCAGTTTTTTTTTTACCATGCATCTTTATTTTACAAGTGTTTAAGTGATCTCCATTCATGATTTCCAAAACGTTTGAAAGTTCCACACAGTCGTTCCAGGTTTCATTGATGTGTTGGATGGTTTTTAACCCAATTCCAGCCATTTTAAATCTCCTAAATTGTTCTCGGTACTTGATGCAGACCAATAATTTGACATTTCTTTTTTCCTTGTACAATCCGCATGTGGAATATTGGGTTTAATTCTTTTTTGCCAAACTTCTTTCTGTTTGAAGACAATGATTAGGTTTATAGTTATCAGGGAGAAACAGTGAAGAGAAATCGGTGGTTAAAGCTTTCTGGAGACGTGAAACATTTGGGAGGAGTCTCAAGGGTAAAAGGTATTAAATGTAATTATAAATGCATAAAATGTCCAACCCGCCATTCTTAAACATATAAAAAAAATAAAATAACTCAGCTTGGCAAACTGCCATGATATAAAAGAATATGAAATATTCCAAAATGTGCAGTTATTGAAAAGTAATCAACTTTAGGGTAACATTTCTTCATGTATCTCAACACACTGTCGTTCATTATTTTCCTATATTCTCACATTCTCACACCCCATTTTATCTTATTCCAGACCTGACAGTGCTGTTAAACGAAAACGTATGTCTTTGATCCATAAATGGCATTTCAAAGCATAAAAGCATCTTCGCACTCACTCTCTTCTAGGAAATTTCTTTCCGAAATGCTAACCTTTTCAAAAAATCCTAAACTTGTTCTGACAGTAATATTTTCTGCTCAACCAGGAGGAAAGAAATGATTTAAAAGCGTTCTGAGCAAATACTTTTAGCTGCTGTTTTTTGATGTTGACATTGTTGGAATGTCTTTCAGGACACCGTTTAAGCCAAAGTGACAAAAACCATGCACTTGTTCCAAAAAAAGAAGAAAAAAAAAAGAAGAAAAAAACACATCGAGATAGACAGCTGATGAGAAAAAGTGAATGCACATGCAGTACAACATACAGTACCACTGGAGCAGGACGTGGACGTGCGTTTACATGCGGCCAATTAGATGCCGCAAAAAAGAACGCAGACAACTCCAAATCTGTCACACTGACACTCCTCCGTGGATGACGCATGTCTGACATTTAAGGCTACACATGCCATTTGTCACGCACCATGCTCATGATTTCCTGCGTCATTCCCCGAGTGTTGTGATAGAGACAACGTGTTTAAGTGCAGGCCTTTTTTTTTTCCCATGGAGAGCTTCTGTAGCTGCTGTCAGAGCGTACAGCCGAACATGAAAAATGTTGTTCATTATCTACTAGGCCCAACTGTCCTTCCGACCGCTCGCTCTCTGACCTGTATACACAGCCAACTTCAACACTCGCGGAGAGGGGAAATGTTAGCAAACATGGATGTAGGTTAGCCTAAATAAAATATTTTATTTTGCTCTTGTTGAAAGTGGGATTATGAAAATGGAATGAATCAGGTCACTCTATTTGCCCAATAACTGGAGCAACTTCAATATTTTATACTGATAAGGAGCGTACAGTAGGCTACAACTAAATCAACTAGTGTGCACTCTCACTAGCTGGTCAGCTACTTTACAACAATAGTTGGTTAATAGTTAGTAAAATGTTTCATATTTAAAATATGGATTTAAGTTGCAATATCTTATAGGTTTTATCTAGCTAACTACTACATTTTTTATTTAATTTAAATCAAATAAATTAAATTAGTTTCCATTAGTAATGATGGTGTTGATATTTCTGAAAGTTGAAATATTGTTTTTAATAAATGATGTTGAGATAATGTTGAATAAAAGACCCAAACACAACAACAAAACAACAAAATTTTAATCATTTATTTCTGTTTAACATCCAATCGTCCAACGTCCAACCACATCCATGGTCAATTCAGTTTTTACTAGGGTTTAGAATTCCGATCTGAGATTAGGACGACATACAGTAACAGCTTCCCGCTAACAGCATGGTCACGCATCACTTAGGGTTATAATCTTACCTCTCAGTTACATTTTGTTAACTGCAAGGTGCATTTTAACTGCCACATTCCTGTAATGTAATACGGTGTTTGTGGCGCTTATTGCTTTGTCCGTGCGTTTAGGAGCATCATCCGAATGGTCCAGTGGTAAGCATGTAGTTCACGCTGCTCCGACATTATTTCATCAAGGTAATTCCAACGTTCAAATAGTAATATTGTTCCAACTTCTGTTACATTGACAAAGTAAGGTCACCACAATGGTTTTGACAACCAAAAATGAATTAAGCTAGTCATCAAGCTAGCTAATTATCTATTACTTAATCAATCATTCAAGAAAAATATACATCTAAATACTAAATAAAGTTGAATATACTAAAACATAATCATGAACTCAGATTTCATAAATCAAGCGTCGCAACTTTTATTATGACTCTGAACTTTTACAGGTACCCAAAAATGGTTAAATAGCTGTGAAAGATTAGTGCCTGAGACATTTTTAAAGTCACTTTTTTTTCGCCTTTTCTAATTAACATTTATTTTGTAATTAGAAGTCTTCAAAATTGTTTTATGTTTCAATTATAATTGAATATAATTCATAAATATAACTTTTTGTAATGTTAGATTTCCTCAATGCAATATAATCGCAAACCCCTGGCTACGCTTTACAGTCCATCCAAAGTCCCTAAACATCAAAAACACATTTTTGTAGAAAATAAGTATTTTTGTATTTTAACAATTTTGTTAAAATAAATGTGCTTTTTACTTTATCTATGCTTAAAATATATAAAATATACTTTTTGGCAAAGATATTACTTACAGTATGGTAACTTCACAGACTATGATTCGCCAATTGACAACAAAGTAAAATTTTGAAATAGTCATAAAAGTTAAATAAATACATATTATCCAATCATTACTAGTTGCAAAATGTATTTTGGACCAATGCAATAAGCCTACAAACTGCCTACATATTGTACATACAACACCAAATAAAAGCTCATAAACCACAGGTCTAAGCCATCATACAGAATAAAACCTCTGGGATTCGCACTCAACGGGGAAATGGTATTTCCCAGAAATACTGCCATAATTTTCGCAATGATGTACCCATTTTTGCGATAATACCTCAATTTAGTATTTCAACGGTCATTTGCTGCCAAAAAGGGCCTGTTAGCTGTGCTGCTTTAGCACTCTGAATTCATTGACAACATCTCAAATCGTATATATGACTTAAAAATCATTTCAAGGCTATCTCCTGCTTAATTGTTTGGATCACGAATTTAATGAAATTTAATTTACTCTTTTATGTGTGATTGATAGTCTAAAAACTGCCTGCGTTTTTTTAGGGAGTATTAGCAGCCCTAGCTTCTGCCTCCCAGTGCCAATAAGCACAAAAATTATGTTAATAAAGAAATAAAGAGAAAGGATTTTACTCTGAAACCACAGTGGGAGTTTCCTTAATATTCCCCAGAGGAGTCCCTGAGGCACAAAGACTTTGTTTGCCACAAATGTCGATATTGTTAATGGCTCCAGAACAAAGGGGGCAGCAACTGAATAAAGCTCATCATGATGTGGCTCAGAGTAAACGAACACAATTCATTTCAATATTCCTGAGGAAGAAAAAAACAGGCTCTCCGAAGGAACCGAAATGATGAACTGGGGTTCGACGGTAAACGGAAGACACGTTATCGAATAGGAAGGTAGCTGATGAGGAGAGAGACCTGTATAAGAAGTGCCACTATAAGTCAGTTCTCATGTGGATTAATAAGACTTCAGGTGACAGAACAGACACGAACAGCTTTGCTCTAAGAATCGCATTCCATCAAAGTTGGACATTTTTATACTTGACCTGAATACTCAAGTCTGTACATAGCATCGGTGCTGGCCTCGAACGCCATAGAAACCACAAATCAAACCAAAACAGCAGTACTTTGTGGTTGTAAAAGTATAAACATGCTCCTGGAACATGGAGGTCAACTGGTGTTTTTCCTGTTACCTTAAATGGTCATCTCAACCGTTTGGTAGATGTCTATTACTCCTAATCTGAAGGTTAATTTTTGAAAATTTGAAAAATAAAAATTTTGCACAGACATTTCATTGAGTAACCTGTTAATTTATAATTCTCTATATTTACCTGCCACTGTAATTATATATATTGTGACAGGGTCTTGCAGGATCCTGGACATCTTCAACTATCCGCATACACAGTAATACGAGATGTTATTAAGGCTAAGGTTAGCTTGTAGGACAAGACTATTATTCATTCTAATCTTTACTTACAAACTCTGTATGAAAAACAAATAATATGTAACCATGCTGCCCTCATTCAGTCCAATTCTTATACTTTTCTACTAAATCAGGTTCACCTTATAATAATTAAAAAGAAAACATTGCGAACGTGACTATTTTTAGCACATTAATTTCCCAGTAGGTTTCAGATACGCATTGGGTGTTCTCTCTCTTCCTCTCTGTGTATGCGTGTGTGTGTGTTTTGTATATGACTATCTGGCTAGTACCTTTCATGGTGATCGATGACTTGGGTTTCCTACAGTGACAAACAAGGGCTGTGTTATTACCGCTGTTATTGTTTATCACTATTACAGCACGTTAGTCTTCTTCAACTTGCAGGATTATATTGTTTGCGGCCTGACTGACTGCTTCGTGTGGAAACAGTAGAAATTTAGTCACCAACAGATCATTGAATCTAGCTTTGTATGTTGATATATGGTATATCAAATAATATATTATAAAATAGGAAAATGATGTTTGTTTGTTTTTAGTTACATAAATTAACAGCAACATTTTCATTATAATTAACACTGATTTTCAGTAACCGATATTTTTCAGTAGACCGCCACCTGTGCAGTCATGTCCTAACCTCAATAATCATTCCAGCACCTATGATAAGGCTTCCTTCCATTTATCTGCTCATGATGGTTGTAGAATGAGCATTCTGCCTGAGGGAACAAACACATCAGCAGAGGCATTTTATTCTCTTGCCTCAAGCCATAGTATTACTTCCAGAGATGCACTGAGGGGAAAAAAAAAAAAATCCCCAACACAGCTTTAGTTGGGGCTTAGGGTTGTCATCTCAGTGTGAGCAAATTCCCAGAGATTTATTTATTCATCTTCAGTAACTGCTTTATTCTGGTCAGGGTCATAGTCCATTACCAGGCACCATGCACAGGCACATTGACACACTTTCACTTCAAGTGGCGGTGTTGGAGTCGCTGATTCACCGACTGCCATGTTTTTGGACGGTGTGCAGAAAATAAAAGCAGTAAACCCACAAAAAAACAAAAACAACAACAGGAAAATCTACAAATAAAATAACATGAGCTTAAGTGGAACCAGGGGCAATGAGGTAGGAGGTAGTGATCTACTACCTATTACCTACTGAGCCTTTGTGCTATCCGTTTTTCATTAACCAGTTAATAATGTTAGTGCAGTTATCTCGAATGGGTTGCTATTTTTCTGTAGGATTGTGTGAGCCTATCCCAGAAGATTTAGGGCATGAGGCAGGGTACACCATGGCTGGGGTTCCAATCTATTGCAGGACACACACATACATGCTCAATCACACGCTATGGGCAATTTGGGAATGGAAATGAACCTAATCTGCATGTCTTTGGACTATGGGAGCAAACCAGAGCACCAGGAGGAAACCTACCAAGCACGGGGAGAACATGCAAACTCCATGCACACAGACCTGAGGCGGGAATCGAACCTGGACCCAAGAGGCGACAATGCTAACCACTACGCCGCCTGCCGCACCAAGACATTTAAATATTTGAAAATACTTGCCTTAACAGTCTTTGACTTCTGTTTAATAAGTTTGGATTTGGAGAAACTGGACCAAGCCCGTGGGTTTATTAGAAGAGCTTGTGGGTGGGTGCAACGAGTGGGAGTGTGCAGGATTGGTTGGAATTCCTTTGAGAGCAGGTAGGAATAAGGGGAAAAAAAGCACACCTTTTCTTAGAGTTGAAAAACTGCTAGTGTTTTCTCATACTATTTTTTTTTCTCTTGCCGATTTTTACAGCTTTCTCAAAATGAACCTGGGTTAGTCGGGTTAGGGCAGATCACCGGTTTTGCATATATTTAATATGGCACGGATTTTACACCGGATGCAATCCCTGATGCAATCCTCCCCGATTTATCCGAGCTTGGCGACCGGCACTAGGAGTGCACTGACTTGTCCAACCCCCGAGTGACACTGTGTTGGTTGCCTGGCTAAAAATCAAACCCCTTTATCTAGATACTAATTATTAAAATATCATTTATTTTCCCAAAATAAAAGGTGCTATGGCATCTGATTTGCATCAATTTCATCTAAAAATGCCTAAGGAGCTCAGACATACTTAGAGGTCAAACCGAATGCTCTCAGATTGCCATTATCGCGTACGAGTCAGAGAGCTCAACACAGCTGATATCGACCCAGTGGCTGCTAATTGGCTGACCTTAAACTCACAGTTTCCTTTCAGGCTTTTTGATTTCCTTCTGTTTATGCCTTTTCATAGCGCAGGTTTTCATATGACACTCGGAAACTCCTTGAAGTGAATCTGCTTCAGAAGTGCACTTCATAATGAAAGCAGTGTGACTGAGGTGATTTTGAATTTAGACAGACGTCTGGAATTTTTTTTTTTTTTTTTGCAAGCAGTGCTGACCAAAATCCGCTCCGAGGAACATTGCAAAAAATAAAAATAAATAAGTAACTAAATAAATCCCTATTGAGCAGAGCTTAACCACTATGAAATACCAATCTGAGAAAAACAGACATATCGAGATGATTCATACTCACACATCTACTCCTTTCAGGGGGAAAAAAATTATGCAGATGCAAAAAAAAAAAAAAAAAAAAAAACATCACTTGGTTTCGATCCAGATATTCTCCTACATATATAGATGACTCAGAGATTCAGGTTTTTTTTTTGTCTGTTTTCTTAATGTCGCTCAACAGCATGCACTGGCCTTGCTAGCTCCATCTCTAGTGATTTCTCGAAAGATCTCAAAGTAAACTGTTGATTATGAATAAAGGAGGCTAGTTAGAAGCCTCAAAAAGTTGGATACAAATGTATATATGTATACAGCATTACAGTGATTTTTTTTTTGTTTGCATTTTTTTCAGACTTAAATGATTGAGATCATCAATCAAATTTTAATATTTAAGATATTTAAGATAACCTGAGTAAATAAAAAATGCAGTTTTTAAATGCTGATTTAATTTATTATGGAAAAAAAAGCTTTAAAAAAAAAAAAAAAAAAAGCCCTAGCCCTATGTGAAAAAAGTAACTGGCCCTAAACCTAATTACTGGTTGGACCACCCTTGGCGGCAACATCTGCAATCAAGCATTTGCGATAACTGGCATGGAGTCTTTCACATCACTCTGGAAGAATTTTGGCCTACTCTTCTTTGCAGAAGGGAGGATTGGAGGGTTTTCGATGATGCACAGCCGTTTAAGTCCATGCCATAGCGTCTCTATCAGATTTAAGCCCAGACTTTGGCTTGGCCATTCCAAAACCTCCAAACATCACAGATACAGTACATCAATCACCTTAGTGAAAACCTTGCAATGTACTGCACAGTTAGATATATTTCTGATCCTTTTTATGTTTCTGGTAGAAAAGAACTCAGAACTAAAGTGATTTATTATGAACTAAATGGATATTTGTGGTGGAGGTAGACCAAGGTTTGTGCAAACCATGTGAGCATTCTCATTCCATTAGCTTTATGATCGAATGAGGGGGAGCCCTACATAAGACTCTACATTGATGCCATCTTTGCTGCACAGATCATGAAACATACAGTAGCGTGGCATACAAACATGGCCGCCAACCACACAGCGGCCTACAAACATGGATTACCCATGAACACCCTGCCATCGGGAACTCTCTCACATTCATGCTTACTGTCTTCCTGATTGCACACACCTGGAACTAATTATACAATCATCATCACAATATAAAAGGGATTCTTAGTTTACACACACACAATGTGAAGTATACAGCGGTCCACACCAGGCCTTGCAACCTTATGCTACTATGACTATTTTCCTGACTTAATGTATGCCTTCGCAATTTACTCTCACATGACTTTGGCCTGCTTGTTGACCTTGAGGCTACATTCACATTTAAATTTCCATTACCTAAATCATGCTAACTCTGTATAATAATCAATCATTTTTGCATTTGGCACAAACACTTAATATAACCTCAAGCATTTGGAAATCGTGCTCTTTCCTGATGTTTCTTCTCTTCTGTATAATTTCACTTTTTCTAGGGAAGAATATCAGGATTGTTTTGTTCAGTAGCTGTATCGATCATGACCTTTGATTTCAAATAATGCACAACACTGCAGGCACAAAGATGCTTTATCACATCATTACTTACTCTCGTCAGGTGTATTTCTTTACATCTCTATACAGTAGATTCTGAATCTGGCATGTAACTGTGCACCTCTGATACTGTAGATTGCTTGTTTCGTAGATTTTAAGGCTTAGAGAAAGAACAACTGCTATTCTTTTATAGTGCACATATGGTGAGTCAGAAATAACAAAAATAATTATTTAAAGCTTAATTCTTAAATAACAAAAAGAAATAATTAAATAAATTGTACATATGCTTGGCTAATGACTTAGAGCTGTAAAACTGAATAGAATGCAATCTATATTTAAACTGTGATGACAATTCTGTTATTCAATCCAGTAATAAACTGTAAGTTAGAAAACGTTGGTTCTGACTGATGGGAGCATGGTGCCAATTTGGGTAGTGTTGCCACCTCACAGGTCCAGCGTGACCTTGTAAAAAACCCAAGATATCGTTAATGCCTCTTCTTTTTCGTTTATACGTCACAAAAATGCCCCGTACTAACAGCTGGACTGAATGTTCTAACTTGCCCCAGGTGCCAATGTGTGTAGCCATATAAACGACTAGTGTCTGATACAGAGTGTATTCCCACCTTGTTTCATGACCTGGTCACTGGTTCACCGGTTTCCACTGACCACTGTGGACTGAGAACATTCCCCAAGAACGGCAGTTTTGGAGTTGCTCTGACCCAGTCATCTATCCATCACAGTCTGGCCTTTGTCACAGAAGCTACTGTACAGTTACAATATCTCATTACAGTGGTGCCTGAAAGTAGGTGGGATATGTTAGACAGAAAGTGAACACTTGAAGCCCCTGAAGTTGATGTGTTGGAAGCAGAAAAAAATGGGCAAGCGTAAGGATTTGCTCGACTTTGATGGCTAGATGACTGGATCAGAGCAGTTCCAAAACTGCAGCTCTAAATATGTTTAATATATAATATTTAAAAACTCATAACTTTTCAGGAATTACACGGGGAGGTCATAAATAGTGGAACAAAACCCTGGGAACCAATTGCATGGCCAGGTCAAGGTGGCCTGTTCAATCACCACTCCATGGCTAACCAAGCAGCTGAAAGGCCTGGAAGTGATTCTGAGTGTTGCATTTGTATTTGGTAGATGTTCACTCAAAATCTCAACATGTGGTGTCTATGCAATAGAAGACAGAAAAGAGGGCATACTTAGGCTAAAAAACACAACAAAAAAAATCCATCAGAGACATAGCAAAATCATCGAGAGTGGCCCTATATTCCTATAGTGCGCATCACGGTATCAACATTTTTAGACCATGGTCAAATAAGACAAAAAATAAACGTCAGGATGCAAGGTTATCTCAGTATAATTTAGCTCATCCGGCACTCGTTCACTCATTCCGCTCCTAGAAAATGAACATGGATAAAGGATCAAACTCTCAGCAGTACAACACTCAGGCAGAGAAGGTTCCATCAAGCTCTCAGAAAGAGACAGTGAACCACACTTCCACACTTCTGTGCTAATGTCTGCCCACATCAATATCACGATGGGATTGAACAAAGTGTGCTATTCCTTTGAGTGGAACTCTAATGCTGAATATCTTCTGGGTCAAGGAGATGAGTGTGATGGGTCAGACGGCATGAATATGGATAAGGCAGCTCTGTACTTCTTATGTAAATCTATCTGCAGGACGCGGGAATGTTCAACAGCCAAGGCTGTAGCGAGGTCATGCTGCCACAAGCACACACTTTCTAGTGCCTGGCCCCCTTCGGCGAGGAACATATGTTGATCGGGAAGGTCTGATCTATTCAACATGGATGAGGCTGTGTTTATGCTGAAGTGGTGGTGTACACCTGCTTTAGAGAAACATGCCGGGCAACTGATTTCCAATTACAAAAGCACATAATTATGGATGGCACCATTTCACAGCCATTTCATGTTTGGCCCACATATAGGTACAAAGGTTGGAATTTGGACTGTAGCCGTTATAAACTACGAAGCTTTGGGATAATTAGAACAGTCTTTCACCCTGTCCCATTTACACCCATGTACTGTAGCTAGCTTCCCCATTCGTACCATGGTCGTATCTCTGCCTGTCTTACAGAAGAGGCTTCAGTTCCTTGGTGGAAAAACCCAGTCACGTTGGTGCACAACTTGGTGTAGTGTCAGTGCTCAGATAAAATCGGCAGTGTTGCATCAGAAACATCTGGTGTAAAGCCGATGCAAATCTTTATGTGTAATCACTCGTTTAAAGCACACATTGTGATGAAATTTCTTGTGAATTAAGGCATAAAACCAACTGACAGTTACAGAAGACTTCAAGCATAGTATGGTTTTGGCCTGCAAGCATTATATAGAAGGCCATACATTCGTGAAGGACGATTCCTGCCACAGTGGCTCAAAGCCCACTGCAGTCGTTCCTGTGAATATTCAGTGAGTGTAAAGTCTGATCCTTGCAAATCAATGGATAACTTGCTGCCAACTTGCAGAAGAGACACATCTTGTCACGGCATGCCAGGTCACGCCCACCTGTCAAAAACGACCCATGATTATCTGCGACTCCATTCCACACTCCGTTTCTGTGCTTTGAGCACACCTGTTCTTCATCTCCATTCATTACTTTACTCTATATAACTCTCCACCAAACAACCACTCCTTGCCAGATTATTGTGTGCTCTCATGCTCATTTTTCCAGCGTCCATTTCTGTCTTGACCTTCAGATCTCGACCTATGCTTTGTTTCACGGATCTCGCTCATGTCTCATGTTTTGAATGATTGATTTCTTGGTTTTCTGGATATCGACCCTTTCTCTCGTTTTTACGACCACAATTCTGGATCACGGACCTTCTTTGACTTCACGGCTTTAAACCATGCACACCCACGACCACGATTATTCCCCACGGATCAGACCTGCACTCAGTGTGCGCCGGCTCTTCACTTCCGCATTCTCTCCTCGAGGCTTGCGCCGTGCCTCCGCAGGAGCTTTCATTCACAAAACAATCAGCGCGTAGTACATCACAGAATAACCAGCGCTGTTTCCCTTACACACTCTGCGTTTGGATCCACCTCGCCTGCACTGATCGTGACACATCTGTCTGTTGGAACTGTTTGGAACTGTTGTCTGTCAGAACCTTTGTCTGTTGGAACTTCCATCCATCCATCTATGAACCTCTGTAGTCCAATTAGGGACCGTGGAGGCCTATGGTGTCCATAGTATTTATTCCCATCATGTATGACCTTGCCCGGCGCACATTCACACACTACAGGCAATTTGGGATCGCCAATTAGCCTAATCTGTATGTCATTGGGCTGTGGGTGGAAACCCATCCAGCATGTAGAGAAGAGGCAAACTACATGCGCACAGACTGGACGCGGGAAGCGAACCCAGGACCTGGAGGTGCAAGGCGACAGTGCTACCCGCTAAGCTACCGAACAACAAACAGCTGAACCACAAACAGCCGAAATCAAATGTGTGTCAACATACTTGGCAAAAACATTTACATTTCAGCATTTGGCAGACGCCCTCATCCCGAGTGGCTTACATTTTACCTAATTATACATCTGAGCAGTTGAGGGTTAAGGGCCTCGATCAAGGGCCCAGCAGGGGCAACTCGGTGGTTGTGGGATTTAAACCTGGGACTGTCTGAACCATAGTCCAAGCCATTTCCACATGGGATCCAAACACTAGTGAAACACTGGGATAAGTGCATTACTGTAGCAGGGGTTTTTAACTCTCATAACTGTATTCATAAGGGTGTAAAATAAGTATTGGTGTATTTTAAAAAACAGTCCTGAAATTAACGCAGTTCTTATAGGTACAAATCCATAGAATCCTTCTGAGACTATCCATTGAATCAAGAGTAAATCCTGGACACAAAAGTGAAGGTCTCGAGAAGTAAAAAAAGAACAAAATCGCATGTCCAAAAAACTCCAACTGGACAAAAAGAGCATCAGGATGAATAAAGCGGGTCTGAAGGATAAGAGGACCAAGGGCAGTAGAAATATTTCAGGATCAGAAATTGGCACAGGATGTCCTTTAAAAAGAACTGAACCAATACATACCTATCTAATATCGAGCCTGAAATACAGTAACTTCACTTATGCAGGAGTGCAGTCTAATGTCTACTCATTAACCCCTACCCTTAAAGATTTGCAACTGTTTTCGAGTTGACTGACCTCAAAAAAATAAAATAAAAAAAATGACCAAACAAATCAATGAACAGGTTCTGGTATGGAGGGGATCCCTTGAATTGGGTTCAAATTTACAAAAAAAAAAAAAAACCCACTGCACTGAGAGTGTGTGTGTGTGTGTGTGTGTGTGTGTGTGAGCTGCTAAAGTAATCCCACACCCTGTGGCGCTCAGTGTTTGTGTCTTGACTTTGGCAAAGTCAACAGCCTGTTCTTGAGTCAAATATATACCAGATCCCTGAGCATAACAGCCCCTGCTGTTCCTGAAACTTCCTGAGCTTTAATGGTACGGCTCCGGTGGGAAAGGAATTGATCGACAGTGTTGTTCCAAAGCCGTGAGAGAGAGAGAGAGAGAGAGAGAGAGAGAGGCGTTGATTGCTTGACCCATCAATCAATTACTTGCATGTCATCGATCACGTGATCGGTCGGTAAATGTCAGCACCATGTCTGGAAAAAAAGCTAAAGGACTGTCGGTAGCATCCCAGATGATGTCTGGGTGAAGCACTGATTAACAACCATCCAAACCAATTTGAGGAGATCATTGTTGCTAAATAAATACATTAAAAGCTTTAGTCATTTGAAGCAGTGCTGCTAATTTGTATTCGAACACCCGCGGTAATTTCCCAGTGAGTAATTTTGCAGGATAAAGGACGCCCGATCAATCGGCCCAATGCCTTCCTCATTCCGTTAGGATAAAATGTGGAAGTTAAGACGGGAGGAAGTGCGCTCTAAACAGCGACGCCGATTTCCAAAAACGATGCCGATCAAAGACAGGGATCCGAAGATCAGCTCCTGTTACGCCTTAATTACAGCCAAGTGGTATTCTTAACGTGCCGCTTGTGTTTCTAACGCTAATCATTGTGTAATTCGACCTGGCCATTGTGCATGCAAACACCTTCCTTTTCATTTCTGCCTCAATGAGCATTGTCGAGGAGCTGATTAGCTGACATTAGGCGTTGTTATTTAGAGCCCTTGACCTTCACAATGCTAATTCTGACTTTAATACTCGGAGAACGGAGGCTCTATTGGAAGGGATGCATGCACGTTTTATTCTCAATATGATAATAATGACATAACCGAGTCGGAAATTTGCATCTGTCTACGCAAAAAAAAAAAATAATAATAATTTAAAAAAAAAGGGGAAGGAAGGAAGGAAGTCCAAGATTTGAAGAGGAGTGTGTGTGTGTGTGTGTGTGTGTGTGTTGTAATTTCCAAATCTGAAAGCACTTCAAAAGGACCTTGAAAAAGAATTAAGGGCCTGAGGCAGGCCTGAGAAAAATCCACCTCTGCCTTATTATGTGTCTGGATTATAATTAATTGCCCTTTTGTGCCGGCATAAAGACTACAACAGTCACTGGAGCTTTAATTTCATCCATTATGTCACAATGTCAGCCATTTCAATGCTAATCGTAGGCTGAGCGAGCACAATGCATTGAATTAGGAGGCCGAGTACACTGTGCAACTTCTGGGTTCTTACTGAAAAAAGCCATTAATCAAGCGAAGCATTTGTTTGCCGTCATGCAAACTTCGCTTCGGACAATTAACATTTAAAAGTTAGGAGTGTTTTTTATTATTATGCAAGCGCGGAACAAATTCAAGGGCATTATGGGACCTACACAAATACTGCAATAAAGCAATAACTCTAACTCTGCACTTCAACAAACGAGCTTCCTAAAGTGCAATACAAAATACAAAGCTAATCCTGGTATCATTATTATTATTATTATCATTACTTCCTTTTTTTTTGCCCAAAAGCAGGTGGCAGACAAAATGTACAATGCACAAGTGCAAGAACCGATAACTATAGCATGATGAAAAGACTAGCTGTGATGCCACACACACACACACACACACACACACACACACACACACACTGGCTTATAATTCCGCAGCTGCATAATAGCTCCAGAACTGAGCCATCACTGACAAAACTCTCCTAAACAGTGAGACTCTTCTACAATATATAATATATACATTTTACCCTCTTTGCAACCATTCCAGAAAACTTCACTCCTTTCAGTGCCGTTCTGTTACAAATTAGACTTTTAAAGAAAAGGGGGGGAAAAAAGCACAGAAAAAAGGGACACCAAATAAGATAAAAAAAAGTTCTCCAAAAAAAGGAGCCTATAATAATACATCCCAAGGGAACGACTATAAAGATCCGAGAGGCAGACTGCCAAGAGCGCGCTGTAGCATAAATACCAAAGGCGTATCTGAGACGATAAGATTAAAATAATACGGTACGTAGCCTGTGAGATAAACTTGCAGCAAAGATGCTGTAAACACTTTCCTTTGTCTTTCGTTTGTCTGTAAACATTCATTCCTACAGAACCATCTCTCTCTATAAGAGCTACACAATTAGCTTTATCTGCCTAACAGAACATTACAGTCTCACACTGCGCATCCAGTGATCCATACAGATTTCCAATTAGGAAATCAGTAACTGTGTTGTCTTTACACATATCGGTTCATCATCTATGCCAATTTTCTTTTTTTTTGTTGCACATATTGATAAATCAGTAGTATGTAATGTCTAGGATTCCCATTATGCAAATCCATACCACAAATGAATGGATGATGGAAGGATGCATGCATGGTTGAATAGATACACGTTATTGATCCCCAAGGGTTAATGTACTGAAGGTGGAAAGTTATGGAAAGTTAGTGAGTAATCAGTGGCGATGTGTGTTCTAACCTTCTAAACCTTCCACATGAGCCATTAAAGGGGTTCCAGGGAGGCCAGCGTTTCAGACATAAATCAGGCAGTACAAAAATGGCTCCGGCGTACTGAGAGAACTTTCTACCATGATGGTATCCAAGCAGTAGTGAAGCGCTGGGAGACATGCATTAGTGTAGCAGAGGATTATATAGAGAAATATATGGAATTTTACTCTCATAACTGTGGTCTGTTATTCTGCACAATCAAAAGTCCCAGTTTCATTTGGCATTTGTGATGAAAAATAAGGTGCATGGTACACTGAATCAAGGTTCTGTAAAAACAATCACTGGCAGAAAGGTACAGTATGTTCCACAAGTTTACTCTTCGCATTAAAAGTAAAGTAAGATTTATTGTGAAAATAAAAGGCAATCGTAATTTTAAGCTTTCTAAATATAGATAAGCAATATGTACATTAAAGTACTAAAATGATCAAGCAACTCTAAACAAGCCTTTTGATAAATCCATGAACTTTCTTTTATGAGCATCTAGGACCAATTTTAAACTCAGTCGTGCAGTTCGAAATGCTGCCGGATGTTCTTGCACTGCCTGTGCTGCTTTCCTAATCTAAACAGTGGTACATTTTTTTTTACATGCTAGAGTTTGAGGTAATGAAGATGATTGAATGAGAATTATTATATGTAGAATTATTATAAGTATAGTAAAAAAAAAAAAATTGGGGCATTTGAACATTTGGCCACTAGGTGCGAATCGAACCAAGCCTTCCACATGACAGGGGAGAATCCTACCATTGAGCCACCAGTGCTTGCCATAGAGACCATGCTTAGTTAAATATTTATGCCACAAACATGTACCAGATTTTTTGTACACCAAAGTCCCAAATGGTGGTGCCTTAAGTACTGTAGGTCACTTTGAAATTAGAAAGAAATAAGATTCAAGAAGGGATTTCTCCATTATATTATATGGACAGCATTACAGCACGTACTGTATATCTGGCTATTAGGCTTCATTCAAACTCCCTGCTCACTAGGGAGTTCTGTAGTGGTTAGCACTGTCGCCTTGCACCGGTAGGGTCCGGGTTCGATTCCACACCAAGCTCGATTCCTGCCTCTGCGTGCATGGAGTTTGCATGTCCCCCCTGTGCTTTTTGGGTTTCCTCTGGGTACTCCGGCTAATTGGCGTTTCCAAATTTACAAATTGTGTGTGTATGTGTGTCCCGCGATGGATTGGCAACCTGTCCAGGGTGTACCCCGCCTCGTGCCCTAAGCCTCCTGGGATAGGCTCCAGGCCCCGTGACCCTGAATACAGGATAAAGCGGTATAGAGGAATATTGAGTAAGTGAGCATATTGCCTGCTGCTCCTCCTGAAAAACATGGCTAATATAGCCATACAGTACAAAAACTCAAGAATGTAGTGATAGATCCAAAAGTGAAAAAAATACTCTTCTTAATCTCCTAACGCAGAGCAGCTTAACTTTCAAGTTAAGTTTCAACTTGATTAACACCGTCACCTTGACCTGACCTGCAGGTTTGGGGGTTCCATTCTCACCTCCAGTCTGTGTGTATGGGGTTTGCATGTTCTTCAAATGTCTTTTGAGTGTGTACGTGTAGGCTGAGGTCCTCAGCATTGTAACTTCCCCTTACAGCAACGATCGATGGTGTGAAGCCATAGCTGTCATTCCAGCCAACCATCGGCCGCGATGACGGTTTGAACAGATAGACAGATGTTAGATGATGGGTTGTTATTCGTGTAGTTATAGTGTGTGCATCACGTAAACTAAGAGTGACAATGAAATTGAGAAAATATCTTCTGTTCAGCAAATGCTCCTCAAACAACATTAGAGCTGCCAAACAAAGGATATTAAATGCTGGACTCAACTGCCATGATAGGCATCACTCGCAGGCGAAATGAAAAACTGCGGGTTAAAAAAAAATGCCATCTTTTCCTCGTTTCCATTGTGGAGGAGACAGGAGAAATTACCTTTGCAACAAATTCACCATTGGAAGTCATGAGAAAATATCTTAGCTGTCATTTCATTACAGGAGAGGAAACAATAGCGAGATAAAGAGCGCAGATTGACGTGGCTCTCTATCTAGTTCTATTAGCTTCATGCGCCTGTTTAACAAACTTTAGGCTTTCTGAAAGTCAGCTGCCTCGGTGGAGATCTACATGATGCAGAGAATGGCACAATTAATTACTGTCACACGCACGAAACCCGCTCCAAACAGACGACCTTGACCAGAACACACACTGAGCACCGACAGCTGGAGTCTGCTGAACACACATGGTCCCGCGTGCTCTGTGACACGAATACACACTCAGATGCACACAAAGACCAGACAGCACACCCACGAGGACGATCATGAAGAGTTGGTGGCTATTAATAGTGGCAGAGCTTCATCAGAGGAATGTTAGCGCAGGTTCTAAAGGCATGTTTGATCTTTCAGAGCCGTGTCCTCGTTAATCGAGGAACCGGGAGCCTGGAGGTCAGGACGATCGGCGGAGAGGTGGTGTACGGAATCCATCCGAGAGGCTCGTTAGGGAAGCGAGTTTATGGTGGAGGATGGACCGAGGCGAAGGACTGGGTTTTCCAAGTATGAGCTTCGTAGTGTACTGTATATCAGTCTTTTAACAAATAAATGAAAATATTTATTAGGTTAAACTGGAAAACAAAACCCATAGCCAGCGGGAGGGGGCACGGACAGAGCTGATTGGCCGAGAATTCTCAGAGGGGAGGGATAGGAGGCACTACAAATCAATCACGGCACTATAGCCAACCACAGGCATCTGTGAGCTCACACAGGCTGAAAAAAAACCGAATAGCGCTGTCCTCCGAGTGTGTTAAATCCAGTAGATCGTTGTCAATTATATAATATCACCTCATCAACCTGATCTCATACTGTACAAGTTCTTGCATCACAGCATTTTCATAAATACACTATTATAATTTCTTGTGTAAATGCTCCTACAAACAATTTGCCAATCAATTTTTTTTCTCCTCCAGTTGGATAAATGAGGCACAACGATTGCTGCATCATGATTTTTTTTATTTCATTTCACTTTATCATACTCTTACTTGACAATTTAATTTGACATAGAGAGCGTGAAGCCGAACAGCTGCACCCGTGATCCGATAACCTGAGATACAGAGATGATAAATAATTCACTCTGATTGCTAGTTTCATTCCTTTCAAATCACAGTGACTCTATTTCAGCTAAAAAGACAAGGCTGTTATTAAAATCCATTTCAATATGGATCTGGAGACCCTTGACATTCACAGGAGGTATGAAAAAAAAAATGCTAATAGGTTATGGCCAATAACTGGACTGCAGCAGGGAGAAAAAAGAGATTGAAGGGATCGTAGACTATTTTCTCTCGCTTAAGCCTTCCCAGCTAATCGTCTGCAGTACTATTTTTCTCTCTGACCCTTAAGGCGATCATTCCCCCCCCCCCCCCCC
>JAOVVA010000035.1:9227996-9240705 GCA_028565275.1 Leiocassis micropogon
CAAGCACGGGGAGAACATGCAAACTCCATGCACACAGAGACGGGAATCGAACCCGGACCCTGGAGGTGCAAGGCGACTACAATACCGTGCCGCCCAAGTGGATCTTCTGTAGATTTTATTTAACTGTTCTACTTGTCTTTGTGTTCTTCATTTCAATTCCTACATCTTTCTGTGGGATTACAGTGCAGGATCTTTAAATAAACACAATTTAAAGACAGGATTTAAAGCCTGGAAAATATTATAATAAAACACTATACAGTTATAAATTCTAGTGTTATCCATTTGACAGCATGATCGGACAGTTAAAGTCACACCCACTGGGTAGGATTTCAAGTTCGCCACAGTTTCTACTCTTGCTGTGTAATACTTGGGATGACTGTAATAATAACAGTAATATGAATAAAGAAATTATATTCTGTCTAATTAAGCCACCTCACAACCAGTGACTGGTTTTATGGCAAGTAAAAAAAAAAAAAAAAAAAAAAGCATAAGTGATAGCAAATTCTTTGAGGTGTTAATTTAATCGTATACTTCCCTCAGCCAAATCTTCGACATGCCCCAAGGGACTAGTCACATAAAACCGGACCTCCTTTCAAGACAAAAAACAATTATTGCAGTAAAGAGTTTTGTGTTTCTCAGTGAACGCAGATCAAACATGAACATCAATACCTGGCACACATTCTCCTGAGATTCAGGCCTGGGTTTTAACATCTAAAACAGTGCTTTTATGATTGTGTTTCAATTTAGGGAACACACTCATTTGGATTAGTATCAGCCTTTATCACAGAACACAGGACTGCGATGACTATGATCTTGCTGCAGTCAAACGTTAGCATTTGTTTGCCTAATTCTCAGCTGCGAAAGCACTCGCTCAGCTTTAACAGTCCGAATAAATCAAGAGCGCTAAAGACGGTCTTCCTTTAATAGCAAACCTCAATCAGTCTTCAATAAGCACCGTTTTTTTTTTCCCATCCAGGATGATGGGCTGGTTTGAATCATCTCAGAGATTGAAGGGGGGAAATGGGATTTTATTTCCCCATATGCTGAAAATAATCAGCGTAATTTCCCGCTGATTGGCGGAGCCGCGACGGCCTGGGAGAAATAAAGGCCGCTAATAAAAATCAAAGTGTCTCATTCTTGTCATAGATGTGCAGTAATGAGAGGGTACTGATTGCCTGTGTGTTGCCTAAGGCCTTCCAGTGACCTCTGCCTTACAGTATATGATTGAAGCGGAATGACGACAATGATTATCGTGGAGACGACTTCATGGAATCAAGCGAGCTATGAAATATGATTGAAGACGCCAACTGGCAGTCACGCCGGACAAGAATTATTAGCATGCAAATTAAATCATGTTGATATGACATGATCAGTAAAAAAAAATTATTATACTGTATGATCAGAAAACGCCCAGATCATACGAATTACTAAGTACTGCAGGGCAGAAGGTTTGTACCACAATGCTACTGTAAGAGCCGGGTTTAAATCCAAGGATTTGGAAAAGTAGAATGATGATGCTGGTCATTATACCTCGATGATACCATGACACCATCCTCTTTACCAAGACCCTCTCGACTTCAACCGTACATGCAGCATCCCCTCAATGCTTTCTAGCTAATGTAATTGAACAGCTTTTTCCATCCATCTTGTACAACTCCGGCAGGCTCAAGCTACTTAGGATACCGCTCCCGTATAGGCCTCTTTGACATACAGTACACACGGCATGAAGGCATCTGATGGGAATATAAAACGCTCCATCTATTTCTTTATCTTAAGGAAAGCAAATACAGAGTATTTAACAAGAGGGAGCTGGTATTAAATTAAAGCATTCCATTATGTCGATTGCTGACTCAACAACGACGCTTTCGAAAAACAGACCGCCTGATATTGATGTGTAGATTTTTCATATAACCCTGAGATCCAAATCTCTGCCTCTGTTGGCTTTTTCCATGGGTTGAATTCTGAAGTCTGATTAGTCAGGTGGTGCAGACTAACAAGGCTAACGTTTAAGTATACGTTCGCATTACAAGTGCACAGTTCCGATTTTTGGTCTGATCGGATTTGCATGTCGTGAAGGTTCACATTCATAATTACAAGTGACTTTTATCTGCCTCTGAAACACATTGATAAGTCTTTGCTCGCGTTATCTGGATTAAAACACATCGTACAGTACGTGTGCGACCACTCATTTATTTAAACAATGGTGTATTCTAGCAGGCGGCACAGAGGCTTAGTGGTTAGCACTGTGGCCTTGCACCTCCAGGGTGCGGGTTCGATTCCCAGCCAGGTTCGATTCCCACCTCTGCGTGCCTGGAGGTTGAATGTTCTCAACATGCTTGGTGGGTTCCCTCCAGGTACTCCGGTTTCCTCCCACAGTCCATAGACATGCAGATTAGGCTAATTGTCGTTCCCAAATTCCCTGTAGTGTGTGAGTATATGTGTGTGCCCAGTGGTGGTGTAGATGCTGAGTGCAATTCTAGCAAAAAATGTGCTTGGGATTTTGCTCTGGAGGATGGCAAGCTTTATTTTTTTGAGGTCAAGAAGAAGTAAGAGAGATGCCTCGCTTTAGCTGTTTTAGCAGCTAGTGCTAATGCTGATGATGTCTGTACCCTACTGCAAAAAGTCGTAAGAATTCCAACCTGTATACATGGTGGGTAAAAAATGAACTAGGCAGCACTTAATGGTTATAGAACTTGTATCATCACCGGAGTCATGATGAAAACAGTCGATAGTAAATAGGATTTCATATTTCCCACGTCGATAGTACAGGCATCGGCCACAAGAGGCAGAACATGCAACGTAAAACTGTTCAGGAGCGAGCTAAGATCGGAGCATGCTATGAAGTGTGGTATTCCATCGTTCTTGTGCAGAGACGGTGGCGTACAGTAAAAGACGGGAATGCAACACTACGTCTGGAGACAATAAAAAATTGTCCTGCAAAGCTGATGGCCGCAGGTTCTGTGAGCAATTCAAGAGGAAGTGACCGGTGCCTATGTTGAAATTTTAAAGATTAGCTTTCGTTTTTCTATGTAATAAATTACATGTACAATTTGTTTCAATGAATTTGTATTAGAAATATGGACTTGCCAATTCTTTTTATTTTTAATGCCTAGTTACTTTTCACCCACCCTGTATATGATCTAGGAGCACCTACAAAAGTGATGCAGATCTAAGCTGAAAAACATCAGATTTGTGCCCCCCGACGGCAGAAAAAAAAAAAAAAAAAAAAAAAAAAAACTCTAATCTGTATCACATTAGGGTAAAAAGTGGAATTGAACAATTTCAGGCTGGTAATGTGAACGTAGACTATAATACCACACTTGGTTGAACATGATTACATTTCTGTAAATTTACAGGAACTTGACTGATGGCACTCAATAAAATGTAAATATAAAAATTGACCTGATTTTTTAAACAAAGTGTTATTTAACAAAGAAAAATGTATCAGTGTTAAAAATGGGGACGCAAAGTATATGAGCAACATTTGACATCTGTATTTTGGTCTAGTGTTAAAGAAAGTGAGTGAATATTCGTTTATACTGTAAATGAAAAAGAGAAGTTGTTCAGTGTGTTCTGTTGCTGCATATTAATCACAATAATCTAGATGCAGTAGTATAATCAGTCTCGATGCATTTGTTGTCAATGTTTGACAAGAAATATTATTAAATATATAGGACCTAAGAATATTGGCGCTCATCCAGGCACACCTTTCCCTGGAAAATACTGTTTCTGCCAGACATGTTGGTTGCTGTCTGTCTTCTCCAATGCACACATGCACAGATTGGCCAACACCTACACACACACAGGCATGGTGCAATAAAGCTGATGAATTGTAAAGACAGATAAGCAATCAGTCAAAGCTGAAGGCCTGACAGCGAGGGACAGTTTGTCTTCCAGCCACCCCTCCAGGTGCCATCAACAACCAGGATGCACTTCTCTTATCTACCTTGTAGCCCCTGCTTCATAACAAGCCTCAACTTTTCACTCACTTCCCCAGAGTTGTCAAATAGTGAAGTCATTTTTTTTTTTTTGCCATTCCATCCATTAAACACACAAGAGCAAAACAAATATCACTCACAATTCTAATCATTACCACATACAGGGTTTTAAAAACAACCCTTAACAGTGCTCAGCTTAACACATAGTACAGATGCCTGTACTATCGACGTGGGACCCCAAGTCTCAGCTTTTCTAAATTACCCACAATCCATTTACAATCCTCACTTCCTTCCTATCAAAAATGTTTTCCAATGTTTCCCAAAAACATCATATTTCCTCATAAATCCTCAGCTTTCTCCCAACACGATTCCACAATCATCAGCACTCCGTGTGAGCAATTTGCCAATCGGTTATTTTCCAAAATCTCTAGCACTATCAGCTTTTCTGCAACGCTCCTGCCACACTGACAGCCTGCTAAACAATTTCCATTCTCATCAATCTTAACATTTAGCAAAACATTTCTTAGTTTTTTTTTGTTTTTTTTTGTCAACTGCATGCCCACAATCCCTAACACGCAGTGCAAAAAATATCTCAACCTCAACTTTGAGATATTCTCGTCCTAGGCCTCAAAAAACACATTCCCATAATCCTTATTGTTAAGTTGGTTTAAATTGTTAAAAATGATGGAAGAAATCCTTGAAGTGTTAATTTATTTAGGGAAAAAAGCTGTCCAAACCTGTCTGGCCCTATGTAAAAAGATTAATTGCTTACTGTAACTGTTAATAGGTTTGGGGGCAATTACTTTTTCACATAGGGCCAGGCAAGTTTGGACAGCTTTTTTCCCTCTTTTAATAAATGAAACTCTCTCTCACTCACTCATCTTTTATACCACTTTAATCCTGTATTCAGGGTCACGGGGACCTGGAGCCTATCCCAGGAGGTTTAGGGCACAAGGCAGGGTACACCCTGAACAGGCTGCCGATCCATTGCAGGGCACGCACACATACACACACACACACACACACACACACACACACACACACACACACACTACGGGCAATTTGGGAACACCAATTAGCCTAACCTGCATATATTTGGACTGTGGGAGGAAACAGGAGCACCCAGAGGTAACTCAAAAATCAGGGATGGGCAAATAGTTTTTTTTTACAGCACTGTACATATACATATAACATACTGTACATATACAGTACTGTAACATACTATACGGTTTGCCCATCCGGGACAAACTGATAGTCTACGTATATAGTCAAGTAGTCAAGTCAAATCAAATACAGTAAGCTTTTATTGTCATTTCAACCATATACAGTTCAGTACACAGTGAAACAAAACAATGTACCTCCAGGACCAAGGTGCTACATACAACATAAATTAACAAAACTATACTATACTATACTGTTCTAATTCATTTCCACCTATTTTTGACCATTCTTAAAAGCGCTATACAAATAAAATGTAATTGAATTGTATGCACACAGCATGGAACACAGCATGTCTTAATAATCTCCCTGGTTTATTCACAGAAAAAGCAGGTATACAAGCACTAATCCCCCTTCTGAGTGCACTATATCAAAGCCATTCATATGTTGTATAGAAACAAAGGTTCCTGGGAAACAAATGGGTTCTGTCAAGCTACAGTATAGGAAGAATTACAATGCAAGCAATGAGAAAACGCAACAAGGAGGTTGCTTTATAACCGTGACATAGAACCAAGAGAGAGTTCAGAGATAGATGCATGGGAAAGTTGCACCTCAATGTCAGAAAATCCCTAAGACATTCCAATAGTCTTCATCTTATAAATAACACAACCAAGTGAAATACTTTTTATTCTTAAATCCAGCTCTACTATTCTCAGGTTCTCCCCGAGTGCATCCCAACAGTCCTAAACTAACCCAAATGCAATTCCAACACTCCATCACAATCCTTAGAATTTTCCCACCACTGTCCCACAATTCTCAGATTATTCCTCAATATTCTACAAAATCCTTAGTATTTACCCAAACCCATTCCCTAGATCCCTCAGAGTACTGCCCAACAATCCCCCAAAATCTTCAGCAAATCTCCCAATAGACCCCATCAATCCTCTCCCTTGAACATTCCCTTACAATCATTCAGCTTTTCTCCCACAAACCATTCCACAATCCTTCGCCAACATCTTTCTCATTCTCAGAGTCAGGCCTTGACATCCTGACATACTTACAATCTCTTTTTCTCTCCCAGACACTCTCTTTAATATGCTTCCCCTCCATACTCTTTCCTTTCACTTGTGCCTTCACCATGTCGTCCAATCTCGTTTACCCTCACTCCCTACCCTATCTCTTCATCTCTCTCGCTCTCTCTGTGTCAGCCAATATATCTTGCTGCCCATCACCCTTCAGACTTTCATTTCCAGCCTGCTGGTGTGTCTTGTTTACTTGCCAGGGAGTGTGAAAACTATACAAGCAGCATCAAGCCTGGCCAAGGGCTGGACCGCTGTTAAGGGGTACAACGCAAACCCATGTCGGTTCAGAAGGCTCTGTGTTCAGCATGTTTACTTTAAATCAACACATGTCACTGACGAACAGCAGTGCTGTCCTTCTGCAATCTGGTGCCTTCATCTAGTCATCATTAGTCAGACTCAAATACACCTACGTACTATTTTCTTAGGGTCAAAAAATGTGACATATTACTAATGAAAAAGTGTTGGCTCCAGATGGTAGGTGGGGATTCTAGTCCATCAATGGCTATAGCTTAAACCGGTATCATAGCATGTAAACATGGGTTACCATATTTATTACAGAAAACTAACTTTTACATACAATTCAGTTTAACAGTATGCAGTTTAACAACACGTGTGGTGTAATGGTTAGCACCTCCAGGATAACGGGCTCGAGTGCCATCTTAATGTCTGAGTGCATGCTTGTTCCCCCTGTGCTTCTTGGGTTTCCTCTGGGTACTCAAGTTTCCTCCCACAGTCCAAAGACAGATAAGGCTAACTGGCATTGTGTTTAAGTATGTGCTTGTGTTCCGTGTGACAGACTGGCACCCCGCCCAAGGTGTTCCCTGTCTTGTGCAATGATTTCCTAGGGATAGGCTCCAAATTAGTAACATTCCGCACAGGACTTTCTATTTGGTGTGCATTATGATCCTGGTGAATACTGTACTCACTTAAAAAAATTAAAAGATAAACATTCAGCACTTATAAATAAAGCACTTTTAAATTAGCAAAAGTTTTAAATATCGCTCTGGAAATATGGAGTGTGTACAGTTTTTAAAAGAAGTTTATTTAAAACATAGCGCTGCACTAAAGCTGTAATTCGCCAGTCAGAATTACGTCATTTCTGACCTTGGCGCATTCGACTGACTAAGTGGGGAAACTGGAGGTGCTCATGTTGTTACCTAACTGTATAGTCAGTATTTTATATTTAACTAACATATACAGTACTGAGTAAAAAGCTTGAGTCAGCCCTTATTTTTTCAGATTAAATTGAATTAAATGGTATTTTTCTTCTCTGCAAAGTGCCTAAAGATACAAATGTAAAAGTGTTTGTTTATGTAGCAACCTCCGCAGCAACCTCATTTCCCCTCTCGTCTGTTCTAACCACTCAGCAATCACAATTACCAGTATACTAATCATAACTAAATGCCTTAAGTTAGATATATTTTCATGCTTGAGTTTTCACAGGTTACTGTATGGCTTAACAAATAAAAAAACATTCCTCTGAAACTGGCCAGGTACAGACACTGGACTGAAAATGAGGGACAAAAACTTGCTAAAAATGAGAGGCAAAAAAAAAAAGGCCTTCAGAATGCCTGGACAATTTTCCCTTAAGACTAGATTGAAAAAATGCAAAGAAGAACATGAGGTGACTCAAGGTTTTAGCCCAGTACTATAGCTGTATATAGAGTATAAATCATTTAAATGTAAATGGAATGTTTATTTCTGATGCAGGGCGCAGCCATGTTGATTTGATGTCACTCCATAAACAGGGAATGAACATTTTATGTCCTAAGTGACATACTCCCCGAACCATGACTTTAAAAATAAGTTACATACCGAATCGTCAGGTTTGCAAAAATTTGAAGACACAACTAAAATAGAAAACAACTAGATAACTACCTCACTACTCATCTTACTAATTAGTGCACTTTTTAACAATAATGACATTTTTGTCTCATGACACGACCTGTCGTGACTGTTCCATGAGAAATTAATGGAAAAAATATTTATAAAAAAAAAAAAAGAAAAAGGGATAAATCATGTCCAATGGAAACATTTGACCGACCATGCTCTTGAATTCTAAAAAGCCCCCTGTAGAATACTGCTCAAAATGCAACCAGCATTCAGTTGCTCCCAAGTGTCCATGCTCCTTTAATTATGCTCTCTAAATGCATGATAATTTCCCTCCATCAACAGTTTTCTGACAGCACTGACACTAGTTATGACCCATAAAGTGCTGTGAATGCTGCCGTTGGTTGGCTTCGCTGTAATGAATACATCAAAATTTCAGCACTTAATTACCAGTCACGGAAGAGCGGAGAATGAGCTGTAGTGTGTGAACCTACGTTTTTTAGGGCTGCTTAGCATAGGACGTGTGTGGCTTTCTAACCAGGCCTTTAATAATTCCCAATGTAAGTGTGGGTTTGTCTATAAATGTGTAAAGCTGAGGTTTCGTCCGAAATGACTAATGAGTCAATGCACAGTCTGGGCTGTAGAGGTCTTTAGATATGCTGAGGTTTAGGAGAACCAGATACAGCAGCTCTGACCTTTCATTTCATAGGCCAGATAATAAGAATGAATTAAACACTAGGGGCCATACTTACCCGTTTGTCCTCTACCTAACAATGGGAAATAACTCTCAATTACTGTTCTACACATTGGTCATGTCCCCTTAATACTGATAATGTGAATGGAACTTTTCAGAACCTATTGCAAATTATATTTCCCTTTTGGAAAACAATTCTATTTACATTTAATTTAGCATTTAACAAATTAGGAATTTTTTTAAATGAGTATTAACAACAGTCACAAATTAGTTTAGTTCCCTTGGTATCTATAGTACTGTTGTTACAGTAAAGTATATCTGCAACTCTGTGTATTGAAAATACCTACAGTACAAAAGGTCTTCTTTTGAAGAACGTGAATGTTCAATAATAAATGCATTATACACTAATCAGCCATAAATTCAAAACCATTTAGTCCACTTAGGATTTAGATTACCATTGGGTTGTGGGATGAGGCCTCCATAAATTGGGCTTGATTGTCCCATGGGTGGCTCGATCCAATAGACATCTAGTGAATTTGAACAACCTTGAGCTCTTTGCGTGCTAACTCACAAATGCAGGAGTGTTCTGGTGCCTTCCAATCATAGCCAGCAAAGAGCAGTTTCTGCTGCATTGGCGTTTCTTTGGGATCGGGCCAGGCGTCCTGGTCTTTGGTCCACACAGGCATTAGTGAGTTCTCTGGCATATAATTGATAATCAGTGTTCTTCAATTCACCTGGAGGTAGTGTTAATGTTATGGCTGATTGGTGTACATCAAATCACGGCCACAACGTTACCTGATTTTATGAAGAAGAAGAAAAATCCAGTGATACCCAGCAACAGTCATTTATATTAATAAATATCTAATAATAATTTTTTTTTTAAATGTAGTCAAGCCTAATTATTCATAAATTGGTCAAATGAAAAGCAAGCTGGTTTCTGTCTATATAACTACGTATATTCTACACATAGGACGAAAAAAAGTTTCCCCTACATATGGAATTCCAATGCACTTGTCTATTGCATGCAGCCATTATGTTGTCCATGAATATTTCCACAGTAAAAAGAAAAAAATGCCTGAGACGATATGAGAAATCGTCATAACACATCTGGAGTCTACCTCAAACTCCATTACCCACACACATCATAGGCTACAGCAATGGCCACCATGGACTACAATTCCCAGCACTGCATTACACAGTCACGCTCACACACCCCTAAGTTTTAATCATACACACCTGGTTCTAATCAGCTACACTCTATTTAAACAGACTCAGAACGCCTGTGTTTTTTTTTTTTTTTTTAAGTATTGGTGCAGCTGCTCAAGTATGATGGTAGTCTTCTTCTGGTTGGCTATTTGACCCTATTCTGTTGGTTATTCTTTGAATTTTTGGCTTTTCCTTGTGATACTCTATTTGCTAATCAATTGATTTTCTGCCTGTCCCTGTTTAATGATCCTGTCTTAAGTTTTGGATGTGTAAGCCTATGCTGTTTTAATAAAGAGACTCTTATCAGCATTTGCATATGTCCAAGCCTCTTCATTATTTGACAGGAAGAAACCTTAAACAAGAAGGAAAGCCATGTTCTGCACTGTGACACCAGATGGTAGGGTTATAAATCCTAAAATCATAAAAGAGAAACAGCTCTAAATGTGTTTTCAGAAATAATAAGCAAAGGGCTGACATGATTATTAGATAATGTAAGACTAGTGTATCCAGGTATAATAATTACCTAAAGTTCTTTTTTTCTTCTTCTAACAATCCCTGCAAACTGAAAATTAAAAAAGATCTTATTTTAGCGTTATATTAACAACCCAGAATTTTAACATTTATGCCAGACTATTAGTCATGCTATTCTGTTAGTACCTGCCACAGTGAAAGAAATTCAATCTGTATTATAATTCAGCAGTGTCCTGTTTTTTCACGAAAGCTACTCCAGACACAGAAGCTTCTGAAAAAATGTTGCTAAAGGAAAAAAGTCAGTTTTATTAAGTATGTCTCACACAGCGCTTACAGTAGTAGGCCTATGTCACAGCATCCATGGTGATGTCTGATTTATAGTTTCTTAATTAACATACATAGTGTATGAGATGTTAGATAATTTAGGACCCTGAACAAACCCTACAAGCCAGTCAATTAAACTTTTTCACGAGTGAAAGTACTGCGGTGTAGGTCACGCAGGCCCTCTGACTGACTGGAGACAGAATGTGTGAGCAGCACTAGTGAGACCCAGGCAATCTCTCTCGCACAGACGGTCAAAAAAACAATTACTCAAATGGATGCCAAGGTTGCTACTGATTTTTACTGTTTTTCCTGACAGAAGCTATGCTTCAGCCCCATCAGCTGAGTGTAAAACCAAACAGAAACATTCATATGTCCATAGATGAGGAGCACATGTACAATTGTACGTTTTTAAAACATGTCCTGCCAATTCAGTTACTTTAACTGAAAGGTACCATAATGAAAAGGTATGCGGTCTTGGCAAAAAAAAAAAAGAAACATGTTTAATACAGGCAGGATATCTTAAAGGTATTTAAAGGTATGATTTGTTTCTGCTAAGGCTAGCCACACTACTGTAGCTTATATGGCACTAACCTGACAGGATTACTAACAGGATTTTTAGTGATATTTACTGTAGAAACGTTCATTATTTTTACTGCTAAGGCTAGCCAAGTAGCTAATATGACACTAGCCTGACAGGATTACTGACAGAATTTGTGTTATATGTAAAACTGTTCATAATTATGTTCATACTGATAAAGCTAGCCAAGTAGCTAATATGGCACTAACCTGACAGGATTACTAACAGGATTTTTAGTGATATTTACTGTAGAAACGTTCATTATTTTTACTGCTAAGGCTAGCCAAGTAGCTAATATGACACTAGCCTGACAGGTTTACTGACAGAATTTGTGTTATATGTAAAACTGTTCATAATTATGTTCATACTGATAAGGCTAGCCAACTAGCTAATATGGCACTAACCTGACAGGATTATTAACAGAATTTTAGTGATATTTACAGTACAAACGTTATTATTTTTACTGCTAAGGATAGCCAAGTAGCTAATATGACACTAGCCTGACAGGATTACTGACAAAATTTTTGTTATATTTAGAAATGTTCATGATTTTTACTGCTAAGGCTAGCCAAGTAGCTAATATGACATTAACCTGATAGGATTGGACAAATTCATCCTAAAAGTGTATAATTATAATATAATTTATATTCATGAATGTTCATAATATTTACTACTAATGCTTTTTGGCTAGCTACCATAAGCTAACCTGACAGCATTTTAAACTCCATAAAAATAGCAATCCATAATATTGCTAATGCTAGCCAGACAGAATTTCTCACAAGATTGTAAACTGTTACTTATAAAGGTTTATAATAATGAAATCTATGATTGCCACATAGGGTTAACCCTCTCTTTGAGCTACTGGTGTATAGCTACCACCTTTTTTACTTTGTCTAATAAATTTTGGCAGGTAAAGGGTTATGGTAAACTGATACTAAGGGATATTTTATAAAAACTTGTGCAATTTTATCCAAACTTTTTCACTTTTGCAAAAAAAAACGGCCCAGAGTGGTGCAGCAATAAAGTGCTCGTCCTATCACCCGGTGATCGTGAGTTAAATTTCTGGGTGATGCTGTAGCCTCTGATGCTGGGGGCCTGGAAAGAGAGCATCATTGTGTTCTGACACCAATCACGGCTCTAAACCAATCACTGTGAGCTCATGCAAGCAAAAGAAGCAAATAGCGCTGTCCTCCGAGTGTGTTATGCCGCCCCAATGGTGCATGAATAAGCAGCTCAAAAACATGCAGTTGGCTGGTATCACATGGTTCGGATGAAACATATGGTAGTCTTCAGCCTTTCCTGACTGGTAGTTGTAGCCTTAATGGGGGAGTGGACTAATGACGGGTAGGGAATTGGACAAGACAAAATTAGTGAGAAAACCCCCCCCCCCCCCCCCAAAAAAAAAAAAAAAATTATATATACTGTATAT
>JAOVVA010000035.1:9240805-9251119 GCA_028565275.1 Leiocassis micropogon
GGTTTCTCACTAATTTTGTCTTGTCCAATTCCCTACCTTTTATATATATATATAAAAAGAAATTTAACAGTTTAAAATATTATAAAGATTAATTTACTTATTTATTTTTGAGTTGAACATCCCCATTTCCCTATTTTTAAATAAAATAACTCAGATGCATGTATGTGTGATCATGTAGTTCAGTTTATTAAACCTTTCGAGTCTTAATATATTATAAGTGTAAGTACCTGTCATTAACGGGAAAAGGTTTTGTAGACAGAGTTAAAATATTAAAGCTGAAAAATAAGCTGATCAGCTTTAATGTAATTAGTGTTATTATTTTAGGGTAAAGCCCACTTTCATGTTCGGTAATGGAACGGTGAATCACAGATGTGAAATCTTAAAACAGTTTTGTCTTAATGTTTTGCCTTAAAACAACTTGAGCGTGTTAAAATGCACTTGCACTGCTTCAGCTCTGTTATTTTAGCAGTGAAAATATCTACTGATCTCACTAAGGTTAAACTTGCAGGTTAAACTTCAGGCAGATGTTGCAAAAGTTTTTTTTACAGCGGTCGATTTAAGACGTGCCCACATTTTGACGCATGCACAGTGCGCTGTCAAAACTTACAGTTTCTAATCTGGCACATAGCTGCTCATAACTTCATCTCTACTTAACATTTTATTATTTAATTTAGGGCACAGGTTAAACTTCAGGCAAATACCAAAGTACTGCCAAAGTTTCATTCAATTCTGTGACAGCACAGACATACAGACAAAAAATTTACTGAGACTGGCCGTCCAGTGGATAAAATGTAAGGATATCATTAAAAGAGCGAGTTCTGACCAATGTACAGGCAAACCCTTTGTTTTATTTATATAGATAATCCATTGACTTATTATTAAGACTCATTTCAACAGACACTAAAAAAAAGAAACAATCTGACATTCATTCTTGTATTTGTCCTTAAGACTGGTTCATTCTCTTAAGGGAGGCCTTGTGTTGCCCCACTGCTGAGCCAATTCACACTTCAGGTAAAGGCAGAAGGAAGTTTTGGACATTTTTAACACAGCCCTAGTAAAGGGTACACTATTAGCATGTTGAAATCACTGTTCTTCCAGACTGGCAGATGAACAATAATGGTAGCTGACATCCCTGACCTTTCCCATTAAAAGAGCTGGGGCTGCTTTAGCCAGGCTGCCTCCACATCTCATTATCCAGCTAAACACTTTGTGCACCAGCAAGCTCTGGGTGTGAACCTCAGATTTTAACCAGTGCTCAGTAATTAATTTCTGCCCATTATGCAGTTTGTGGCCTATGTATGAGTGTGTGTATTGAGAAAGATTTACCCAACAAAACAGTAGTGCTCAGCTCTTCTAATGATTAGAGAAACTCAGCCTGATTCGGTGACAGTGATGTGTGAAATGTGGCGCGTAGAAAAATGCAAATCTGTGCTATGCTTCGAAAAAAAATCTTACAGGAAATGAACGACCACGCAGTGTTATTTAAACTGCTATAATCTCGCAACAACTTCCAGTCTATGATTCATGCCAATCTCTGATTTCCTAACAAGCGAGAGTGTTTTGTTTTTCTTTGGAGAAGTGCGACATACAGTATAGTGCATAAATAGTTCATTTTAAGTATGCCACACACTGGCAGTAATCAGGAAATATATGAAGTTCAAAGCTTAAAATAAATCAATATGGAGACAAGGATGTAAATAACAGCTCAATATATAAGGACTTAACGAAAGCCATCATGGGAAAAAAAAAAGCTGTTAGTTGTGTCAAGATTTTTTTTTTTTTAAGATTTTGACTTTGTAACCCCAAAAAGCCTGTTTTTCAGTGTTCCTCATCAAGAAGAGGCTTTCCTACAGGGCCCCACAAAAGACATTATTAGCTCAAGGAATTCCTGAGCCCTCTCACAAGGTCAGCAAAGTGTAACGCAGCCACCTCTGCCTCCAGCACAATCAAGTCATCATGGCTCAGGGGTTTCAAGGAAACTATATTTATGAGTCACAGGTGGCAATCGCCTCATCACTATCTACACTGACATCCAAACCAGTGCCCTCAATTGCCAGAGAAGACAAGCGAGCTGACTCATGGGACCCAGTCAGTGTTTGTTTGAGTTATTAGTGCCATTAAGGTGTTGAGAGGTTAGTGAGCAAAAAGTCCTCAGATGACACAAATGCTCAAAGCCGCATTGTGAGGTGCTACAGGAAGTAATGTGGGTTTAGTTTTAGTTCTTGGAGAAGAAAAAAAAAGAAATAAAGTATACTATTTCTTGCCACTGGAAGTACCATCATGGAAGGATACTGTATGTACATTTAGACACTAACTTTCCTCTGGCAAAACTAATGGAGTAAGCCTTAAAAACACATTTAAATTACGTTTAAAAAACTTTATGCTATGGTTGCATCCAATGACCCATAATAATGGAATATAATACAAATTTAAATAAATCACAATATCACAAATTTTCAAAGTTTTAAAATATATATTTAAAAAAGCTTTTTATATATATAAAAAGATCTTTTTAATGCAATTCTATTTGTACGGAGTGGACAATAACCTTTGACATTGTCATAAAATCTACAGAAATCCAGATATCAAAAATAAAATCCAGATATAGATCATTTATCCCTCAATCAGCAAACCAGACGAAATTGTGCTAAAGACAAAAACCCTGAGGAAAATAAGAAAGAAACCCTTAAATGAACCAGACTCAAATGGGAGCCCAGTTTAATCTGGGTGGTCATTTATACCAAATTAGAAACACGTGATGATCCCTAGGCTCCTTGCATGTAAATAAGTTATACTCATACATATACAAGTATGGTAGTGTGCAAACGTCATGACCCCCTCATATTTTGCTTCCAAAGAGCTAGACTTTCTTTAAATTAAATTAAATTAAATAGAAAGAAATGGTGAGTGGCACAGAACTCTAGCTTTTATGTATTTACTGTAAGGTTAGTAATTTTAAATGTTCTAGTCTGTATATTTCTCTATGATCTATATAATATAATTTTCATTTAACTGTTACAAAACTAGCAAATTATTCGCATATTTGTATATCCTCAATATTTACGCAAAGAAAGTGGTATTCAGTTGTAGCTGAGTTACACACACATTTAACTTTTTCCAATAGACAACTTGCCTTTAAACACAGACAACAATAAAGGAATAAAAAAAAAATGTAGAATGACAAACCAGATCATACTTTGCAAGAAAAGCAAGAAACAAATGGTGAATATTAAAAACAGATGAATACAATCATATATTAAGAAGTAAGTGGAAAGTATCTAAATTAACATCCAATATGGTAGAATATACTGCTGCATAAATAGCCCTAGTGGTAATTATTTAATTTATCATTAAGAATTTGTGCACAATACGGATTCCACTTTCATTAATCAAGAGTTTAAAAAGGGCACATGAACCAACACTAATTTATTATTTATAGAAGTTTGTCCAATCATGGGTCCGGCATTCTGACAAAACTTTCCACATTGATGGACTACAGTACATGCACAAGTGAAACGCTGGGATAAGTGCATTAGCGAGGCAGAGGATTATATAGAGAAATAAATGTAGCTTTTACTTTAATAACTGTGTTCTGTTATTCTGTACAAACAAAAGTCCCAGTTTGACTTATAAATGAGTCTTTTTTAGAAAGAACGATGTTTGCTTATCTGAACAATATGTAACTTCCTTCCTCAAATGACAGATGAAAAAACTATTACAATTACGAGACTGTCTTGGCAAGATTTTGTGTTTTAAAAATAAAACCTGGTACTCTAGGGGTCCTCTGAGCATTTGTGCATGCAATCACATCACCCGCCTGGTACAGAAGCACTCACCAGGACTGAAAACAATAATTAATAAAACAGACCACAAATGAAAAGTGAGCTACACTGCCTGCCGATGCTTGACAGTATTTCCTGTCTGACTATCCCAGTTCTCAGGTGGTCTTGCAGGCAGAGACTTAAAATCCTTAGCCAGAATAACATAATCAATTTACCATGGCTAGCACTCTGTCCAAATCCCAAACATATGGGCTGAGAGGAACTTCAGTTTAATTTGCTTCACAAAATGTTTAAGTAATGTTGTTAATATATTCAGCAGAGGCATCTTTCTGTGTGCTCTGGAAACATGATCACGAGTTATCCTGTGCACAGAGGAATTTCTCCTGGAAGTGGCTCGAAGCAAATTTACCATATGATCAATTTAGCAGAACTAACAAATCCTTCAATTTAGATTTGAGAAAAACACAGAGCCCAATCCCTGACACTCAATGTTGTTATAATGGATCCTGCTTTGGCTCTAAGTTTAAGAGAACATGAACCTTCGTCTTAGCTTTTTCAAGCCGCCAATCCATAGTCTTTATCGTAACACTACATTAGACATAAAACATGCAAAGAATATCGATACAGTAAGATGCAAAGGATCAACCTCTACAATTATTCAAATGACTAAAAATTAATGTTTTGAATGATTTAAGATTGAGCAGAACAGCGGGCAAGCATATACGCGTCTGTAATCAAGGTAAGTGCTCTCCTAAAGCCCACATCTCTGATTTTTTTTCAATTTTTATTTAATCCATGCATTCCAACCATTATTAAATGGTTTTATAGAGTGTAAGCATGGACTGTTAATAACTGCATGCCTGTCAGTGGTTAGCAGTACTGTATGTTAGCACCTGGAGGTCAGGTCTATCATGATAAGCCGTCACTGCCCTGATGTCAGATTTTTCAAAGGTTTAGTGCTCTTGGACAGCTGATTGAAAGTATAGGAATTGGTTTGTGAGTCCAGTTTGTTAGCAATGTTCTAAAATGCCACCCAAAACCTTTTAAGCTGCAAAATGCTAGTGATTGTTAATGATGAAATATTCGGATTATGGTGTATTTTATAATGTTTGTCCGCAGGTAAAAAAAATTATGACACTGAAATATCACATATTTTTATGTCTGTGACCAATTTATGCTAGCGGTTAACTAGCCATCAAGATAAGTTAGTTATGTAATGACCTCTTTGTGATGGTAGAAAGGCTGTTAAGTTAGTAATCTGATTGGATGAAAGGCATTTCACGAGTGCTGATAAAGAGCATAACAGCACTGCGATGTTTAATTACACTGTATCAATCCTTCCGTGCCACAGGTGTTCTAACAATCGTTAATTACGTTAACTGTCGGCCGGTTGTTCTGTTCACAGCTAATACAATAGTTGGTGTAATTAACAATAATTAGGCTGAATAACAAATCGCTCTCGAACCTCTGATCAATGGCACTACTTGGTGTGTGGAGCAAGGGATTGTACACCCTACATAGTTCACTAGCTTTTAATGTTACCTTATTTGGGATTCAACCCTGGGAAACCTAGAGGTTAGCTAATATTCTAAAGTGAAATATATATTAAATCTTGTACATATAAGTATTTCAGGACTGTCAACCACCTCCATGGTTTATTCTCCTCCACTTTTGGCAACATACTGTACACCCACTCACAAAAGTGAGTACACCCCTCTAATTTCAGCAAACATTTTTGTATATCTTCTCAAAGGACAATATTATAAAAATGAAACTTGGATATATTTTAGAGTAGTCGATGTGCAGCTTGTATAACAGTATAGATTTACTGTCCTCGACATACAGCCATTCCTGTCAAAATAGCTGGCAACAAAAGTAAGTACACCCTAAGTGATAACAGCTGTACATCTTTAACCAAGCAAAGTCACATATCATAATTATCATGTTCATGTTCAAGTGGCCGAGTACTGTATGTCTCCCGACCTGAGCCCTATTGAGCACCTGTGGGGCGTCCTCAAGCGCAAGGTGGCGAAGCGCCATGTGTCCAAAATCCAGCAGCTCCGTGATATCATTATGGAGGAGTGGAAGAGGATCCCAGCAACAACATGTGCAGCTCTGCTGAATTCCAGGCCCAGAAGAATTAAGGACGTGCTAGATAATAAATGGTGCTCACGCTAAACATTGACACTTTGGACACAGTTTTGACATGTTCACTTAGGGTGTACCCACTTTCGTTGCCAGTTATTTAGACAATAAAGTCTGCATGTTGAGTTATTGTTAGAGGACAGTAAATCTGTACAGCTATATAGGCTCCACATTTACTACTCTAAGGTACTGTATATCCAATTTTCGTTTCTATAGTGTTGTCCTTTGAGAATATACAGTATAATAAAGTGGTTGCTGAAATGTGAGGGCGTGTCCGCACTTTTGTGAGATACTGTATTGCCGGTAAGAATTGAAAACTACTTACCCACCAGTTAACTACACTGTCGGTCGCCAGAAAAAAACAAAGATTATACTGTATGTCAACATGTTTCAGACTGACATTAATACTGGAATTTAATTAATGGATATTCATGACACTGCACGAACTAACCTGGGCTAAACTGTGCAAAAAAAGTAGTCTACCTAGCTTAACCTCGCTAGCAGATTTCCTTTTTACTCACAAAATAAAGAGTACTTCCAAAGACAACCAATTCATAAAGCTGCTTTTAGAAATTGTCAAGCCGCGACACTTTTTACACTTTTTTGTGTTAAATTTTGGCTAATATTGTGTTTATGCACCATGTCGTGAGGATCACTCTGCTTTTTTTTTTATTGAGGTGGTGTTTAGATTTCCAGCTGTGATTCTGGAAACTTTGCCATGGTAGGTCAGTACTACTGCATCAATAACTGTCATAGCAGGTCATACAATCGTTCAGGGAGAAAACCAGACAATGGAATGCATTTCATTTTTTTTCATCACCAAGCACCAAGGTTACAGAAAATATATATTTTTTCTATTAATGCTGTGACTGATCAGATGCCCAGGCTATAACCTAATTAATTCATCACATCGGTAAATGGTTTTTGGTAAATTTTCTATTTTGTTTCTTTCTTCTTTTTTTTAAATAGAGGAGTGCCACTTTAGCTGTACAAGCCGTGACTATGCTCTCTGAGTTCACAGATCTCACACCCAGCCATTGCTAAACTGCTCATGAGCTTATGTACAGTATGCCTGAATAGCGAGATGATCTGAAGAGTCCAGGTGTGTGAGTGGTGATGCATCAGGGTCTGTAATCCAGTATTTGGCTGTTGACCTTATATGGAGCTATCTTCACATTCCCCATACTCTCAATGACCTGTTTGTCTTCTATTTGTTTTCTTCTTAAAAATCCCTTTAATGGCTCGGCAGTTCCATTTTGGTAAATAATAATAAAAAACAATTCTGCTGTATCTCATATTTTCAAATAAACACAAATTTTATCATGTAACAAAAGTGATCAGGACGTTTCTCTTCATGATCAGGACATTTATTAATGGCTGCTACCAGTAGAAAGCTTTTCGGCTAGGACCATTATACACTGGCGGCCAAGCACCCACTTATCTCTGAGCTCTACTCACACCCTGTACCGCACCATGTTCCCTCCGATACTGCAGCACTACTCAGCTGGTCTTATCATCTCTCAGAGATGGAGGAAGACATACATCTAGACTGTTTTCTGTTCCACTTAGGTGGAATGAACTTTCTCTAGACTCCCGACAGCCGAGTCTCTGCCAATCTTTAAATGACGACCAAAGACCTGAAGATCTGTTTCTTAGATTTTTGGGTTAATCACCCCCCTAATAAAGGCATTTGGCAGATGCTCTTATCCAGAGCGACTTACATTTGATCTCATTATATATCTGAGCAATTGAGGGTTAAGGGCCTTCCTCAAGGGCCCAACAGTGGCAATTTGAACCTTTTGACCTTTTGATCAGACGTCCAACACTGAGCTACCCTTTACATATCCTTAGCATTACTCTTCAACAGAAGCTCACTTAGCTTTGCATTACTCAGGATAAAAATGTTACATCAATTCTAATCTAAAATGTATAAAGATATTTTTCATTGTGTAAAAATGTCTAACAAGTTTATTCTCCAGCTAAAACTACACTATACTGTATGTTGCTGTCTTGCAAAAGTAAAACTGTCATTAAAAATATTGAAAAAATTTATTTAAAAGAAAAAGTACCAAAAAGAAAGTTAGCTTGCCAGGATGCTACTTTTTTCTTGCACTTTGTCCTGTTTATCCTAGGGGTCTCCACATTGTATCATTTGAATTGCAAGATCTGGCACAGGCCCTCCACAGTGGGTTAAGGGTTTTCCAAAATGACCCAACAGTGGTGACCCAGCAATGGCAAACCCCTAACCCAGAGCCTCCACCATTGTCCCATGCCAAGATATCACTTCATAAACACTTAATCTGCAGATAATTCAGGACATTTTTTTAAAAAACCAAAACCTATTTACCAGTAAGTCCTTGACTTGATCTGTCTGTTTTTGAAACAGTCCTTAAAGATCCATATTTAGCACTAAAGACATCCAGCTTCATAGTGTGCGCTGCAAAAGAAGAAGAACACACCGGAGGCGTATTCTGTTTTTTCACTCCTGCCAGATAAGATAAAATCTCCTCCATAAACTACAAACAACTAGGGAGTGAAAGCGCAACCTAGTCCGTGTACTGAAACTGAAACCCCCTCACCCAACGAGAAGCCTACACACGCAGTGGAGATTTCAGCTTCTGCCCGAAAAGGCGATTCGCCGCCCACTGCGTCATTATTATATCTTTATATGAGGTGAAAATTCCCATGGATGCAGATGGAAGAGATGACTAAAGTTTCAGCAAGCCTGCGCACACCAGCCAGGCCGCCTCAGCTCTGTTACTATTTGTGCGACTACACGGCGAGCTCGCTCTTGAGTTCCTACACACACACGCACCGCCAGAGGAATATACCAAGTTAGAAATCAGGCCGATTCTCAGTCTCAGTCAGTTCATCTGCTCCATATCATCCAGTCGAAGCACATAACCACCCTTTGTCTCGGCTCCTCCGAGACCGAATCCTCCCACTTTCCCGCTGCAGGCGAAGCCAAACAAACCGCTGCAGTGACAAAGGAATAAACTATCCTGTAGGATTTATCAGAGACAGGTAGTGCTGAGGAATTATGAGTATTCATATTTCTTGACAGCGCCATTTGGAAGTGTTTATTATTAGATCATAAACAATGGGCAGAAGCAGTTTAGAGAAGATGCTCTTACACCACGTGCTGAAACACAGCCAAAAGGAAAATAGATGACTCCGTTATCAGACACGCAGCGAGGTTACTCTTCCTCGACGCTAAACTGCCACGCTGTGTTACAGGGCCCATCAATAGATTTGTAAACACTGAATAAACCACGACGATGCTAGATCATCATGATATTAAATTAACAGCTGAAAGCATTATTTGCATATGCACATGACAGGAGCATGTTTTTATTTGTTATTTATAACCCAGCAATTAAAGAAGCAGCCAGTTTAATAGCTCCGACATAATGAACGCAACATGATGAACGATGATTACAACAGTCGCATTCTGTTTGCAATCAGAGCTACATGCTCGAAGAGGATTTCCAGCCTGTGCTCGAGCGGTGTTTACATGTGTCGCCTATCTCATCTTATCTTTCATCAGATAACAGAGAGGAGACATATTTACGCTACTAATAAGATGAAAAGTTTGAGTTCACTCCACTTCACTGCGCACGAGCGTGACAGAACGATTTCAGATTTCACTTTTGGAAAATATTCGAACAGCAACTCCACACTGAATGATAAAAAAAAATAAAAAATCACACATTTTCAACTTATTTGCAGTTATCTAAAAAATATGAACTTTTATCACTCATGATTCAGGTACTCTAGCTGGTTGTTTAATTAAAAAAGTATTAGCACTGTACATCCTTCTGTATAAAAATGTAATTCTGTTATCATGTAAAATTTTGAAATTTTGCCTCTCTTGATGCAACCCTCCCACTTTATCCGGGCTTGGGAGCGGCACTGCATCCAGGGTCTGGGGTTTGGGTATTGGCTGGAAATCGAACCCGGTTTAGTGGTTTCATAAATTTACAATTTATACATTGGAGGACCCAAAACCAGTCTGTCCGTATGTCTGTCCAGCCAGTTTTTGTTGCATCACGCAAAACTGCCTGGACAGAATGTAATGAAACTTTTGCAGTTCTTACGGTAAGTATTTTTGTTTAGCCGTAAATTAAGGAAACTTATGAGCAGTTTCATGCCAGATTAGAAACCACAAGTTTTGACAGCGTACTGAACATGCGTCAAACCAATGGCGCGTCTTAAATTGACCACTGGACGGAATTTACTAAAACGTCTGTCTGAAGTTTAACCTGGTATGTTATGAACAGTTATGTTAAAATAAGCTACTAATAAGCTACTTGCCCGATGTAAACAAACACCCTCACCAATAGCTATTAATTCCAAAATCTAAACTGGGGAAAAAAAAAATAATTAT
>JAOVVA010000035.1:9251219-9268331 GCA_028565275.1 Leiocassis micropogon
CTGTGAGAGCCAGAAATCTTGCTTGTTTGTAGGTGACCAAATACTTATTTTCCACCATAATTTGCAAACAAATTATTTAAAAATCATACAAAACAATGTGATTTTCTGGATTTTTTTTTTTTCTTATTTTGTCTCTCATAGTTGAGGTATACTTATGATGAAACAGGCCTCTCTCATCTTTTTAAGTGGGAGAACTTGCACAATTGGTGGCTGACTACTTTTTGCCCCACTGTAGTGAAAATATACTGTATGTACACTATATGGTGATTATACTTTTCTCTCCATACTTATCTCTTCCCATCATTCTGGTAGAAGTAAATTTTTGTTTCATCAGTCCGAAAAATCTGGCAGTGTTTTCTGGGCTTTCGTAATCTGACCATTCTTGAGTGTTACTAGTGGTTTGCACCTTGCTGTGAAGCATCTGTATTTACTTCATAAAGCTGTCTCTTGACTTTAGACTTTGACAATGATATGCCTGCCTTCTCAAAAGTGTTCTTGACTTGGCTAACTGTTGGCTAGAAAGTGTTCCTTTTTTTTACCATGGACAGAATTCTGCAGTCATCCACTTCTGCTGTTTTCCAGGCCGTTTGCTGAACATTTTGTAATTCTTTTGAACGTTTATATTGGCCACTGTTTTTTAGCCTCATGATGGTCTCCTTCACTTTCACACACACCTCTATGGAACTCATGTTGAGAGTTCGAGGGAACAGGTACAGTACAAATGTAACACTCAGAACCACCTCCAGACCTTTTATCTACTTAAATATTCGTGGACTTGTAAGGAAACAGGCCACACCTGTCATGTACACTGGTTGATCTATAGGTTCCAATATAGAGGGGGCATAAATATGGGGTGTTTATGGGGTGTTTATTATACAGTCAGATTATTGGTATATATGGTGAGTAAACTTAAAAAAAAAAAGACATTTCTACAGATTTGTCCTACAAAGTAATATCTTCAGTAAGACCTTTAACCACCATTAACCCTTTATTCATGTTTTATACTTTGTTGATACTAACATGGGAACAGCATGCCAAAGTCCACATGGGCAAGAACATTCAAGAAATTATTCTTAACATTCATTAAGATCAATTTAAAATTGTAATTCTTACTCAGATGCATTCAAAGGCTAATTCTGAAGTTATTCTAATTTGAATACCATTTCAAAGGCTCAAAAAATACACAATATGCATCAGCAAATCTGAAGTTTACCCCGATAAAAATGCCACACAGAGTGCAAGGCAGTTTAGACAGATGTAAAGATGTGCGTGGAACACTTTGCGTTAAAGAGTAAGCAGTTTTCAGTTTCAAAGCCTCTTTCATCTCTGAGCACATAATCATCAAATGCAAATAACAAAATGGCTCAGGTAAAAACACGAATAACTGTCCATTAGTCCTAAATACTGCAGAATGTTTTTCCTCATGTTCTCCATTAAGGCATTTTTCTCTATTAGTGCTTCTTTGCCTAGAGGTGCCTCAAAACCTGGAAACAGACATCGCTTGTAATATGATGATATCTCTGTTTGTCTGCTCATCCAGATGTTTCTTCCTCTGATTCATTTACGAGAGGTGTTTCCAGTCAGAATGACTAAACAGTCCTGTTACTTTGACAAAAAGTCCTTGAATTCAGAGTTCATACAGATCACAGAAAGAACATTTCTATTAACCAAGTCTCACAGGTTGTATCTCTAAGTGTCTGAGAGCCTAAAAGGTCACTTCAACCAGACTGTTATTTTCTATAGCCTTTATTAGTCGAGATGAAAGAAGTATAAAAAAAACACACCTAATGGATTTGCACTTGGGGCATGCTGTTATAGGAAAATAATCAATAATGTGACAAAATAATTTGTGTTGCCTGTTTTTTTTTTTTTTTGTCACACACACTTTGTGAAATATTTCTTCAATGATTCAGATCATCAAAGAAATATTACACAAAGATATATTGAAAAGGTATGTGTGTTTGTGTGTTTGTCCTGTGGAAATTGACTACATACAATCTCTATAAATGTACAGAGTTAGCCAAAAAGATGTATACACACTTCTGGGAAAGAAAACGTATACAGTATAAATATTTTAATATAAAATTTATTGCTATACGTTTAATATTGTGAAAATATTCTGAAAATATTATTATTATAATGAACATGTATTTTTAATATAATACACATCATGCTATTTTTCTTTTCCTGAAGTGTGTATAATTTTTTTGGCTCACTCTGTATATGTTGTTTCCCGATGAAATATTTACATGCATGAATAACGTACGATTTTGAGCACAAATGCATCACCATATATCCAAATTGGTACTATGTGTTGTTGTTTTTTTTTTTTACATGTTTGACTATATATATAATATTTAGGATATTCACAGATCAACCATTAACCATAACATTAACACCACATAACATTGATTAGCAATTATATACCAGTGAACGTTTGACTCCCAGTTACAAAAAAAATCTTTTTTTCACGTGTCTCTTTTTTCTCCATTTGGAATTAATAATAATAATAATAATAATAATAATAATAATACTAATATTGCTAGATTACTGGAAAGGAGTGAAGGTTGTGTTAAATAGGCTTAGATTATTTAAAGTCTGATCATAGAAACATTAATGTATTTAGAAGAACTCTTTAACACAAACTTGTGATTTATCAGCACATCTGTCAGAGCTCTGATTATTGAAAATACATCTGACCAATCAGAATCAGCCTAAATTTCATTTCACTACAGATGTGTGCATATCAAGAAACAGCATGTGACAAAAAAAAAAAAAAAATTATCGACTTCTCTCTATCTTTGACAACCATGACTATGTTGCAAGACACCTGGTTTCCTGTTCTCCTTAAGGCGTTGTGCTTTTTATCGATATAAAGTCATGCATTCTCTTTTTCAAAATGGAGGGAAATATTGCCGTCTGACCAGCTGCTGTCACAATGAAATCGATTTTGCTGTTTTCACATCTTGGCTCATAACACCTCCGTAGATCCGCGGTAGCTCCATGACGAAACCTTTTTACCGTCTGTATGTGGGCAGATATGGCAAACTGAGAGAAATAATTATCCACGAGTCAAAAAGTCAAACACTTTAATTGGTATTTGTATAGAGTACACATGAAAAGTGGCTCTACTGATAAATAATAAACATTTACTAAACAAAATGTACAGAAATACTAAATATACAAGGGTATAAAAACTTTCAGTAGATGAAGTAGCCAAACCCAGGGGTTAAAATTTAAAAGTAGTGAGCAGTAGGTTTCAGGGTGGAGCCAGAGCAGTAACATGGAGGACCAGAATATTGTGAGAATTTTGTCAATAATCTGATCAATGTGCCCGATTTATCTATCAAGCCTGACTCAAACATATATATTCATAAGAGTTTCTGCATATTAAATAAAATAAAAAAAATCAGAAAAAAGTTTGTATATTACTTGTGCTCCTGAGTGTACGAAAATCTGTGCCTAGTCCATGATCACACATATACTGACTGTCCAAAATAAGGTCACACACACCAATATCTCAACTGTCTTTAACTTTGATTACAGGGAAATATGTTGATCAGTTCATGTGTGAAAATGCTTCCTCAGGCTCAGAATATATACTACCAGAACCATTACAATAAAAAAAAAATAATAAAAAAAACTCCATAGGCATGATAACCTGGTCATTCAGGACATTCAGGCCGTCAGCTGACTTCATATTATTGCCACATAACGTTGCTGAGTCTAGACCTGAGCGACTGAAGCGACCCCAGATCATAACACTTCCTCCAGAGGCTTGTACAGTGGGCCCTTCCCTTCTTACCCTAACACTCTGGAAAAGGGATTCATCAGACCACATGAGTTTAGTCTATTGCTCCAAAGTCTTATCTTTATGCTCAATAACAAGTAGTTTGGCCACATAGCTGTTTAGTCCCAATTCTGTAAGTTCTCGTCACAATTCTACATTTCTATTGTTAATTTTTTTTTTTCCAATGCAACTCCACCAGGTGTGTAAGTGATCTCTGATCATGGTCATTCATGATGTATTTTCTGACCACATTTCTTCCACTAATTTAATGGTTCAGCATTATCCTTTCAGGTTTTAATAATGCTTTGGACAGCTCCAATAAACTGACCTTTTGAAACGATGATTTTTGAGGGGCCAGGCAGGGTAGGTTTTACAGAGAGAGATTTTTGTTGTTGTTTAGTATTAAACCTGTTGTTAGGTAATTGTTTACTATTAAACAGCTCCGATTTATTCTCTCTTTAAGTTCTAATTCAAATTTACATTTTGTTTGTCACAGCCATAATGACAACACAGTATAATATGAAATAATCTAATCTGATGACTATACAGTATAACTACAGTAGATACTATATACTGTAACTATGACATAGTCTGATATTCTAGGAAAACTGTCTGGATGTGATAATTAGGAGGCAGGTAAAGGCACTGTCTGGTGTCAGGATTTACACCTCGCGTCTATCAAAGTGAACAATAACAAGCACATAAACCCAAAATAAAAGCCATACAGCCCACACTCACCAAACCCTCGGTCCATTATGCTGACTGCAAGACTTGGGAGGAAAGGTTAATGCGTTCTTACAGGCAGAAAGTAAGGCGTGCGAGCATACGAAAGCAAAGTCACCCTCCAAAGCGCCTCCGCTGCACTTGTATTTATTGGTCTTGTTAAGCCGGGAGTGATTTATAATGTGTGAAGAGGTATTAAATCTCTCTGCCTTTTCAAGTCTGGGTGGCCGTGTAAGAAAGGTGATTCATTTTGCTTGCCAAATGTCAAGGACTTGTGCTGGCTGACAGTCAGCTCTCTGTCATCCTCCCTGTGTCATGCTGCTATTTACCATCATCTCCCAGCATGCACCAGGGCGAAGTCTTTGCTCAACCTTGCGGAATCACTCTCAAATGCACGTGCACACACACACCTACAGTAGTACATTCCAAACTTTGAATTTTTTTAAACTTATGGAATTTGTTCGAAAAACAATTACTGGCAAGAAATAACTAGAATAGTGCACACAAATAAGAATTTAAATAATCTCTCATGATGGGTACGTGAAAACCTTGGCACAAGCACAGAGCAATTTCAAATCGTTTAAATTAAAATCCACTGTGGTGTAACCTTTTCACGCTGACTGATAGGATTGGTATAAAGCCTTCAGAAAAAAAAGATGATCATGTTTTCTTCACAACACTCAAAACTTAAATTTCTCAAATGTGATAGATGATTCTTTTCTACCACAGGGCCAGATTTTGATAAACAGGAGAAGAATAACTAAGTGCGTGACCTTGAAAAAAAACCTACCGTATGGCAGACCTCAGGCAACGTCAAGCCAGCTGCTACACTGCAATATGAGTGAAATTACAAAAATAAATAATCTCTTTCAGTAGATTTTCTATTTAGTCTTGAAGGATTCAGGGCATTTCTAGCTGGTGATTCAGTGCAGGGATTGTGTTTGATGAATAGCTCAGTGTTCAGACCTTAACCTCTTAGTTTCTTTATATTTACAAACCAAAGGCTTACAGTAGTACCCAGTGACTAAATAGAAAATTATTTAAAATGATTACAGTAATTGATAGACAAAAAATTAGAAAAATCTAAAAATCTGGGGCATGCTAGGAAAATCCATCGAAAAATTCAGTGACAACCGGAAACACCCATAAAACACGTGTTTATATGTGCTTATGGTATTTCTTTGCTTATGTGACATTTTTATTCAGTCATATTTATATTGTCGGTTAAAATTAAATTAAATTATTTCCTATGGAGGCAGCATGATGACGTCTAAAAATGCTCTAAATCTGAAGGGTTAGGAAGAAAGGTACTCTGGTTTCCTCCCACATTCCAAAGACATGTAGGTAAGGTTAATTGACGTTCCCAAATTGCCTGTAGCGTGTGTATGTGTGTGTGTGTGCCCTGCGATAGATTGGCACTTCGTCCAGGGTGTACCCTGCCTCGTGCCCTAAGCCTCCTGGGATAGGCTCCAGGTCCCCGCGACCCTGAATACAGGATAAAGCGGTATAGAAGATGAGTGAGTGAGTATTATATTGGTATACCAGCAGAAAAACTGTATAAACTGCAAAAAGTTACTAATTTACATGCTTTAAAAGGCACCGTGAGTGCACTTACTCTATTTATAAATTTTTTTATTTTATTTATTTCCTATTCAGATACAGCCCTAATATTCAAGACACATAAAATAATCAGGATATTTGTATTTCTAACAATAACTTGAACCATCACAAATACAGTATTATAGCCCACGTTCACAGAGACATGTACTGGTGTCTCTATTATAAAACATGTGCTAATATTCATTACTGATAGGATGTGTTTGTGGGTGGAACTTAATGCTTTTTCCTCACTCGACTGGGCATCAGATGACTTGCCCCAAACTGTTTATTATTGGCCAATGCTTGGCTGTGCCAGAGGTGAATAGGTTGACTGATGGTCAAATTTAAAAAAAAAAAGACAATGGAATTTGAGTTTCACTCATTCCCAAGCACTGGTTCTTTTTCTAAATATCCTTAGGCTTTACCATAACCTCAAGTAAGGTCTCAGTGTGAAAGCTAAAGCCTTGAGCTTTATGTATGGACAACATTAAGTAACAATAAATAACATACATAAGCTTAAAACTGGCAGCCTGGTGGTTAGCACTTGCATCTCCAGGGTCTAGGTTCGATTGCAGCCTCAAGTCTGTGTGCATAGAGTTTGCATGTTGTGCCTGTGCTTGGTGGGTTTCCTCCGGGCACTCCGGGTACTTCCTCCCACAGTCCAAAAACATGCAGATTAGGGTAATTGGCATTGCGCTAATTGCCCATAGTATGTGCGTGTGTGAGAGTGTGTAGGTGTGTGCCCTGTGATGGATTGGCAGCCTGTACCCATTGCACTAAGTCTTCTGGGATAGGCTCCAGGCCCCCGCGACCTTGTATGCAGGTTATGATATATGAGTGAGAGTGAGTGAATAAGCTTAAATATCAAATGGGAAGCCAGTGCAACTTAAACTGAAGCAATAAATGTCTTCCTGGATCTCAATTATCTAGCAGGGACATTTTGTATTTTGTAATCAAGACTGAGAGACTGACTGTCACCTCTGCAGGGATTTAAAGTAATCAAGAGTTACGGGAGTTATATAAATTCATGGCTAATTTTCTCTCGGCTAAGAAAGGACAGGAATAGTTTGAGTTTGGAAACTTCTCTAAGCTAACTGAGCATGAAAAAACACACACAAGACCATACATTATACCATTATAAAGATCCACATGGTTTGTTGTTATAGCATTGTTAATTCTACAATATTATAATACTCCCCTCATTTATCATATCTGACAGGAAACATTTAGCAATATGTTTTCTGCCCTGTGTACTCAATAAGGCAATCCAAACAATTTACCCCCTAACCGCATAATAGTTGATCAATCAAGACATGTTCTGCTCCTGAGGCTTCCTTCTTTAGTTCTCCATTGGAGCTAAAGAGTTAGCTATCGAGTGAGGGGAAACTTAACTAGCAGCTTAGCATCATACAAAGTGAAGGTCTAAATCATTCTACACATACCTTACACTGTTTAAAGTTTTTAATAATCTAAGCAAACTTGCTTAGATTATTTTGATTGTTACACTCTACAATAGACTATTATCCATAAAAATGTAACAAAAGTATTCTGCCTAGCAAAGCAGAGTGGTACCATAGTAGTAGCTAATGGCTATGTTGCAGCTAAATCATTTTTCTCCTCAGTAGCTACGAAGGAGATTTAATCTAGCTGTATTAAACATAATAAAATCTTTACTAATTTATTTTTTTCTAATTAAATTTTTTTAAATGTCTTTTGAGGCAAGTGTACAATGCTGATAATCTTCTTTGATTAAGGACAAAATTATGAATATATTTACCTGAACCTTATTTATTAACTTTTTTTTAATGGAGAAGCTTTGCAGACACATAACAAGTAGAAATCATTTGGTTTCTTTATGCTAAACACTCAACGCATGTGTATCTAACGCTGAACAAGTGTGAGTATTATTCAGACCTTCATGGGTAAAATATATATATACACACCATACCGTACACTTCACTAAATGCCGATTCAATTAAGTAAGGTGCATTATGGTCCTTATTACATGGTAAGCACCATTGAGTTTCAAAGCATTATTAGCTTAAGCTACAAAAAGCTGTGCAATAGAACTGTACAGTAGGTCTAATAAAGCTTTAGAAATGGACAGATCTTGGGGCTGCTACTCTGAAACAGTATATAAAGTGCATATCTAGACAGGGGATCCCAACAGAGATTTTGGAACCCTTGACAGGTCCATGCGCTTTCATACAATGTACAGAAAGTCATGAGTATTGTTATGAATAAGAAGTGTGGGATCATGTTGGTCTTTAGTGGACTACACCATCATGCCTTTTAGAGAGGTGGTAGTTTTAAAAAAAGATTTTGGTTTGCATCAGGGGAGACCTTATGATTAATGGACAGAATCCTACACCGAGATTACCTGGGTATATACTGATGCGTGTAACAATCTACAAAAGACTGTCTTACTTTTGGATCACATGTTACTTGCCTTGCACCCAGTGTAGGATAGGCTAGATACCACAATGGCCTATAATTTTGGGGAAACATTTTGAGCAACAATCCATTGAGAGACTCCTTTTTGTGAGGTTGTATGTCATTTTCTAGATTTTTAGTTGTAAACCTCTGTCTACTCATGAAAACTGGAATTGTCTGCATCTTACCCATCTTTATGGCGCTGCTGAACCTAGAGAGATAAGTCTGATTGAGCCATAAACCTTGACAGATCTCTCTGTCTCTCGGGTGATGAAAAACTCAAAGCACAAAGCAGGCAGTGCCTTTGGGAACACAATAAATGCATTTCTCCTCTTAATTCAGTCAGTGAGTCTTTCCGAGACGCTTAACCCATCTCTGGAAATAGTCAGATCTTGCCTGCTTTCTGGCTTGCCAATAAATCCAATTTAATTGGATCACATCCATGTTCTCCCTGTTTGTGTTAGTGTGAATAACGGTCCATCCAGAGTGATGTCCTGCCTCAAACCCAGTATTCCCTGGAAAGGCTTTCAATATCCAGTGACCCTGGTCAAGATATTGAAGGTTATATGGAACATGGAATTATACTGGTTATTGAATGATTGTAGACGAAAGGTAAAGGTAGACAAACACTTCATACCTACAACCTCATATTAATAGTTTTTAATAGGTTGGTGCAGTTTGTGCTGCTGCCTTGTACTGTAGCTCAGGGTCTGAGGTTTGATCCTGAATTCAGGTAACTGACTGTGGGTTTTGCATATTTTGTGTTGGTAGTACATTAGGTTTGCTTGCTAACTTGATCTTGCCCTTAGATATAAACAAGAACATACAGTATGTATAAGTATAGGTTCTGGAACCCTGACTTAAAATAAAGCTTCTGTACTTAATAAAGCCTGTTACTGGACATGAATCAATGAATAACTACAGTAATCACCAGTATAACAATTATAATATATAAAATATAATTAAATACATCAACATCAAAAGTTCATCAACAAGTCACCAGTGGGATAATGCACCATCCATCAATTTGCTGTATACAGTATAAAGATGACACACTTATGCATAAATCAGTCTGTACATGTGCAATGCCAAGTCTTCCCATTATCACTTAGGATATTAAAAGTCATATAGTGTATCCAAAGGTTTTATGGTCTTCTTAGCTTTCTTCCAGGCAGATGTTATTATACCTCTTTATACAGATATACGCATCAATCTCCCTTACATAAACACCTCTTACAGTATATCGTTGTGATTATAACCTGCAGGGCCCCAGTGGTACCTCCACCTGTTCAATGGTTTTGTTAAGAAACTCTTCCTGAAATTGCAGCAATTCTATTTTGTATTTTTTTTGTAATGCCTGAGTTTATGTAGTTACCACTTTTATTGAGATCACTTGGATAAGATAAGTGACGACTACTGTACTTTTTCTCTTTTGCAACTTGCATGTAAGTTCATGCTCATACTCAGCTTAGAGAAGTTTGCACGTGATCGCTGGCACAATCTGTGCTTACTTTATACTGTTTTATCACACCTTTTAAATTTGAAGAACAAAATATTCCTTCATTAACCACTAGCATTAACAACATGATGAGCATGTGAACGTTGTTTTTAAATATTTGTCAATATGATACGCTTTACCCCTAAGATAATTATAATCACACACTTTTTACACAGTTTAAAAGTTCACGCAATATCACAAGTGCAGTTTAACCAAACATGTTCATACAGTATTGCTTTTATACAAGGGTTCGATACCCCAGAAATTAATACTGAGAGAGTGAAATTTCAGACAAAGTATAACCAAATGTTCAGCTTATTTTTGCTCCTCTAGTGGTAATCGATCCTGAAACTGATCTCTCACTTTACAGCATGTTGGCTAGCTAGCTCACACAGAGTTATACATTCCCATCAAAGGTGCTTCTATTGCAACTGAAATATTTTCTTTCTAAAACTACTATAGTTCACTTCCTATTAAACTAGAAAGTGGAATTTTTGTTTTGTTGAACCCCAAAGCGATGTGCATAGAGAAACATCCCAGTAATAATTCAATAATTAGAGTCGATGATCAGTTGATTTCTTGCCCATTTCAAGAGATAAGTTGGCAACCGATTTTAATTGTTAAAAATACCTAGCATGTTGATGTATCTCAAGGTGACCTTTTGTACTATTTTCCTGGGAAAAAAAGGCCGTTCCTGGATATGGGCTTACTCCGGTTTTGGGAAAAATGACACAAGTAAACCATCAACAAAGGATAATCTTTACACGAAGCGCATGCTATGCAAAATCTGTCACAAGGACTACAGTATGTGTACAATGGTGAATACTAGTTGGCCTACAATAACAATGTACTTCTGCTCTGACAGCTGTGTCATGTTTGTAGCGTTAATATATTCAGTAGCAGATGCTGATGCGAGTTGATATACTGTATGTGTGTGCAACGTATTTTGGATGTAGTAATAGTTAGTGATGATAGGATTGATGTTTATGACACAAAACAAGAAGCACTATGCTCTGCAGTTAAAGTGATTAATCAATCATCGATTGGCTTACTCAAACTGATGATCGGTTATGGAATGTTTACCGACTCCCATCACTAGTACATAAGCTCTGACTGTCGTCTGATACTTTTCAAGCAACACTGACAACATCGACTGAGTCAACATAAAGACAATGTTTGTACCATGTTTAAAATGTGTAATGTCCTAAAATGTGTGACAATGTCTATAACAACTGTGTCAGATACACCGTAGGTTTTGCATTTATCAAATATTGCAACTGATCCTGTAAGTATTCAATACATCTATTTGCTTTATTTATTTATTTATTTATTTGCATTTTTCAGTTGCGTATTGTCTTGTCTATAGAAATCTCTCAGAATTTTGTTTCAAAAGTTCACTACATTATTGGCATTGTTTTCAGATTACATCTATGACTTAAATGCACTTTAATGTAAATGGTACACTTTATGATTATTTCTACATTATATTAATTCTCAAGTAAGAGTGAGATCTAAATAAAACCTTATTAAGTAGTACAAACTTATTAGCTAATCTTTCAAATGTCAACTAGCTTGCTTATAACTCAAAGAATGCATGATACTGGCACTACAGAGAAATATACTATATGATTTGAAATGTAGTGAGAAGAAAGCAGAGATTTTTTCTTCTGAAATATATTATGTACAATGTCAAAAACATCTAGGATAAACTTGCTTATACATATTTATGTAGAAAAATTAGATGGCCTCCGCACAGAAATAAAAACAAAAAACCCACATCTTCAAGTCTCTTACATACCATTTAAAATATGAGTTTGACCTAAAATAGGGAAAGCTGCGCTTAGCATGAGATAATGGCAGCCTCAGCGGTAATGTTGCACAGCCATATGCATTAGCTCAGCGATTTCATTTCTATAGCTGCTCTAACTGAAACAACGGTAACTAACTTTTCATTAAACTCAATCAATAAGGTGGAAAGTTCATCCACTGCTTTATATTTCAGCTCAGTGAGCCTGTGAGCTGCTAATGCACTGCAGGGAATACTTTAGTGCATTTTTTTTTCGGCTTTTAACTAGACATCGCAACGCTGAGGCAGAGCACATTTGAGAAAGTCAAAGTCCAACATGTGTGCAAACACGATAATACCAAAGCACAAACCAAAATGAAAGCATGAGCTGTTGCCAAGGTACACAAAACTGTGGATAAAATCACAAAGTGACTGAAATATATGATAAAGGTACTGCAAGATTCAATGAAGAGTTGTCCGAAACAAGATGATGACGTGATGCATAAGAAAAAAAAATACTAGAGTAAATACTGTGTTTGAACATTAGTGTAATAAAATTACTATACGTAGCAAATACTTTAAGTTACTACAGCATGGCATTCATTACTATACTAAATACTACAGCATGTAATCAATTATTATGCTTAATACTACAGTTTATATAAGAGCATCTGCCAAATGCCTAAATGAAATACTACAGTTTAGTACAGCGTGTAGACCTTTACTATAATAACTACTACCAAATACTACCATTACCATTACTATATGAAATACTAGTTTATTACAGCATGTAGTCCATTACTATACTAAATACTACAGATTACGTGCGTGCTCGCAGTCATTCAACTTGTGCTCTCATTGTTTTCAGGTTTTGAGTTTTGAGACTTTGCAGGCATTTGTGGCAGTAAACCATCACCATTTCTTTATAATCCTACAGGTAGTGCACTCTGAACTATTTACACATTTTCATTGTGTGTGGTAGGAGTGAATCATTTGCTCTATTTGTTTAGAAATAATGATTATGGTGGATGACATAACAGAGATACATGCTTTTTTTTGTTGCTTAATTGAATTTTAGTAAAATGTTAAACCCTTGTATTTGAAGTTAGTTTGTATTTTTTAAATGCTTTGCTTGATTTTTAAGTGAGAAAATTAATGTTATAAGGACTGAGCTACATTGAAGTACTCAGTGTTTTTTTAAAAAAAAACATTTAAAATTGTAACAAAATCGAGGAACAACGTAATATCTATTTGGGATATTTATAAAATCTTTATACTTAATCAGTCAGCACCTAGATATTGTGATGATATTGTATCTGGTGGTGACTGATTTTTCCTATCTCTAATGCTTTGTGATTCCTGGGATAAGCTTTAGACCACCATTAACCCTATATGGGATAAGCAGTATAGATAATAAATGGATAATAAAGACTGACAAGCATCCTTTTTTATCCATCCCATTTTCCTCTGCTGAAACTACATAGACCTATTCCACTCATTCACTTAATAAAGAAATGCTTTATACTGGTCAGGGTGGCAGTGAATCCAGAGCCTATCCCAGTACACTGGTTGTGAGGTGGGAATACTGTACACACTGTATGGGAAACGAGATTTACACAGAAATTCACAGCTAGGGACAATTTTACTTCGACAACATTGGCATGTTCTGGGAGAAATCTGCCAAACTGTGCATAGCAACAGAGAGACTACAGTCAGTAGATACAGAGTGATAGACAGCATGTTAGTTTAACCCTTGTGCAACTGTAACACAAAACATACAGTAAATAAAGTTCACCAGTGTCCTCTTATGGGAGCGCGCACATTCCTCATTAACCGATGAAAGACATTTTAATTTGAAATGGCTATAGATTTTAGATTGGACATGGAAAACATGCTATAATGTCAAATTGTTGCAAAGTATTGCTTCATCCAACAGAAATCCCATACAAATATGCCGTGTGCTCCTCCGCAAGACATTTACGGATGCAGCTATGCTTAGAATGAATGTTCTGAAAGAACATGAGTGGCTGAATGCAGACCCTGAAGAGATCCGGAAAGGTCAGTGTGTGTGTGTGTGTGTGTGTGCGTGTGTGTGTGTGTGTGTGCGCAGAAAGAGACCAAGAAAGTGAGAACAAATATTACTGTACATGTGTGAACCATACAAGCGGTGTTCCAGTCAAACTGGGACTTTTGATTGCGCAGAATAACAGAACACAGTTATAAGAGTACAAACTCCCTATACATTTCTCTATATAATCCCCTTTTACACTAACGCACTGATTCCAGTGTTTCACTAGTGCTTGAATACCATCAAGGTAGAAAGTTTTCTCAGTACACCAAAGCCATGATCAGACTGCCTGCTTCATGTCTGAAACGCTGGCCTCCCAGTCTGAAACGCTGGCCTTAACTCCTTAAATGGCCCAAACATGTGGAAATGGCTTGGAGCAGGGTCAAGACCGGGCTAGGGGATGTGATAATAGCTCTTAGACTAGGTCCTGTAAAGTGCAAGTGGTGTTGGTGAATGCAAAAGGCAGATGCATCTCTTCCACAAGTCAGTGACAAGATTTTCAAAGGACAGGCGTTCCACTTACTGAATGTTTACATGCAGTGAACTCCAAGTCACCTCAGTGGGCATCGCCATTCACAATGTCTGGCATTATTCAAAATGTTTGCACTATTCCAATGTCAATCGGTTTTACTCCTTCATTCGTGAGAAACTTCATCATTAGCCCCAACTTTATTTTAAATCACATAAATGCATTGGACATCCTGCACATTCTATTATGAATCACTTAAAGAGGTCATGTTGCCTTATGCCGAAGAGGAAATGCCCTTGAAATGGGTGTTTCAACAAGACAACGACCCCAAACACACCAGTAAGCGAGCGGCATCGTGGTTCCAGACCAACAAGATTGACGTTATGGAGTGGCCAGCCCAATCCCCAGACCCTAATCCAATAGAAAAGTTATGGCTGAAAATAAAAATGCTGTTTCTGAGGCAAAACCAAGAAATGCAGAGGAATTGTGGCGTGTAGTACAATTGTCACAGATTTGAAGCAGTTCTCAGAAACCATGGTTATACAACTAAATATTAGCTTTACTAACTTTTTTCAATACACTGCTATTCTTTTGAACACCACTGTAAATGCCACTTAAATGAATTATTAACCAAAAAACACAACAGAACTTTGTTAAAATATGAAACTGGCCAGGTCGATTCTGTGATCCGCATGAATTCAAACATTTCCAGTAAGGCAGACCGCAGTGCTTGATTCACTTTCATCACTGCACCAAGCAAAGATGACTACCGCTAATTTCTTGGCAACTCTGATGTCATGCAGCTCACAGCCAAGGAGCAGAAAAAGCTCTGTAAGCTTTACTGAACCCCATCTAGGTGATGAGATCACCTAGCAAAATCAGAATAAATGAAAGGGCAAAATAGCCAGCTCATTAGTTTAAATGAGCTTTGTTTAATGTCAAATGACCCATCACATAGACCTGAATAAGCATGCCAGCTGGGCACGATGAGACTATCGGTGCCCACTATGGTGAGTCAGTATACAGGAAGCCAGACCTTTTTTTTTCCCATAAAGAATAAAACAGGGCTTGCTGTTACAGGAATATAGTCAACGCCAGTGTCTCCCGGCACGAAGTTGCTATTAAACAACAAGCTGCAAAAAAAGTATGCATCATACAGTACTTGTGATCCGTTTATAATTACATTTTATGGAATGTACAACAGATATAAACTGACAATCCTGTCTCTCTCTCTCTCTCTCTCTCTCTCTCTACTGTATCTCGAAGTTAATTGGATTAAAAAAAAATATATAGTAGTTAAATTAACCAGTTTGTAATTTGGCTAGGCGGCACGGTGGTGTAGTGGTTAGCACTGTCGCCTTGCACCTCCAGGGTCCGGGTTTGAATCCTGGCCAGACTCGATTCCCGTCTCTGTGCTTGGTGGGTTTCCTCCAGGTACTCCGGTTTCCTCCCACAGTCCAAAGATATGCAGGTTAGGCTAATTGTTGTTCCCAAATTGCCCGTAGTTTGAGAGTGTGTGTATGGGTGTGTGCCCTGCATTGGATTGGCACCTTGTCTAGAGTGTACCCTGCCTCGTGCCCTAAGTCTCCTGGGATAGGCTCCAGGTCCCCGCGACCCTGAATACAGGATAAAGTGGTATAGAAGAGTGAGTGAGTAATTTGGCTAAGACAATTCTGATGATCTACGTATCTTGGATCCTAAGCTTGGGTCTTAAACATATGGAATCAAATCACAGAGCTTTAATAAAAAATTTAATACTGCTTATTCAAACCAAAGAAATGAAAACACAACAACAACAACAACAAAAGAACTAAAATGAAGCATGAGCTGGTTTGCACAGCAGGTTGCTACCCAAAAAGCGGTCATGTAAATGTCTTCTTAATCAGAGTTTAAAGTTTCCTCTCACACACTAATATCAGATCCATTGTTAGGCTCGTCAATTACTGATGCACCACTAATGTGCAGTACTGATTATAATTTGGCAGAGGTTATTATCTGAAGAAATGACACAACATGCAGAAGCAGACAGTTTCCACTGATTCAAGGTACACAATTGGTATTGCAATAAGAATATTTAGAGTATACACAGTATACAGTAGATACACACTGCTTGGGCAAAAAAAAAAGGAAAAAAAGACACCTTTGGATTTAACTAAACAAATATTAAACTTAGAAGATTGCTGAAATTGGGTTAAAAACTAAAAAACACATTACTGAAACCTGTAAGAATAGAAGTGAGCCATCATCTTTATAAAAAAATAAAATAAAAAAAAGGTTAGGGTCCTGAATAAGCGTGATGCGAGATTACTTTTGAAATCAACAAACATCAGTAGATCTCACGGTCGTGTTTAATAGTGAAAGTAAGAGCAGTTCAACATGCACAGTTCAAATAGAACTTAAGGGATTGGGACTAAACAGGTGTGTAGCTTTAAGAAAACCACTTATCCGTGAGGCTAATCAAAAAAGGCTTCAGTTTACTAGGGAGCATTGAAAAATGACGGTCTGATGTATCCAGATTTACCCTGAGTGATCGGTGCATCAGGGTGGATAAAGAAGCGAATGAAGTGATGCCTAGTATAGGCATGCAGATACAGTATATAGTATATCGTATACAAAAAAATTTATACACACTTCAGGTAATAGTATGACATATATTTCATATATATACTCACCCCTTTTTCAGGACTGTGTATTTCAACAATAATGTTGTAAAAATCCAAATAACTTTACAGATCTTCATTGTAAA
>JAOVVA010000035.1:9268431-9283447 GCA_028565275.1 Leiocassis micropogon
GTCACTTGCAAATTTCTTTGTTTTTGTACATACATATATAATATACACTGTATATTATATTTTATCTTTTTTATATCACAACAGATATGATTCATTTATTAAGTAGACACAAAGTGCTATTTTTATTATTTATAACCTATAAGAATAAAGCCTGATACACAAGTCCCAGTAGTTGATGGTCGAGAATAACAAATGTTAAATCAGAATGACACAGCAAATAAAATAAGTGATATAAAAAAAAAATTAAAAACATAAAATATTACAATGCTCACAAAACACTTTACCATGATGTTGACATAATATTAACAGCTGCAGGTGGTATAAATAGGCAAGTAGGCATAAAGTCATCCGTCTTTACTTTTTACATCTGCACCACTGCTATAATAAATATCTTACAGTGGATTAGTTTGGATTTTTGTGGAACCAAGTGCAAGAGCACCTCTAATGGCCGTGAGAAAAAAATATATAGGAGGGGAGATATGGGTGTGTGTGTGTGTGTGTGTGTGTGTGTGTGTGTGTGTGTGTGTGTTCATTTACAGTATGTACAGTACATGCATTTGAGGCGGTTTTGAGGTGCATTTGAGGTATACACCTACAGGGGGCGCACTCTTAACTATTCAAACAATGTCAGGCAACACAGCAGGACTGAGGTTTGATTAGATATAACAAGAGATATGTGCTGCTTGGTAAAAATATAGCTTTTTTTTATTTTAACTTGATTTTAAGTTGTATTTTATGATTTTTTTTATTGTTTAAACACATAAAGCTTATAGGTATTAGATTTTAAAAGTGTAATAAATTCTTACAAAAAAAATAATATTGAATCAGATTATGTATAAAATTGTGAGGATAGCAATACAAATCGAATAACCACTTATATAGGATGGTATGAAGAAGTGAAGCTAGGGCTGATTCCTTACTAGTGCAGACTGTAGATTTATGCAGCCTATCAGTGAGAGTTGTGTCAGGTGTTTACACAGAGAGTGCACTGCCCCCTGAAGCCGGGCTGATATGCTGCAGCGTGCTTGGCTGACACACCCGTGACACTTCGTCATGACTGACTCACAGCTGCATGCGAACCATAGCCACAGGTCTAATAAACACGAATGCGTGGATTATTTTTTTATTTTGATCATTCATATGCCATGACTATGACCGTATTATATCATGCACTGCTCAAAACAAACTGTTCCATTGCCAAGCTATTGACAGATTTCCCTTTTCCCCCCGTCTCTAATCTAATATCAAGACCAACCCTCAATGGACATCAACATCATATCATATCATATCGTATCATGTCATATCATATCATCGCTCTACTGATTTTGTAGCACAAGAGACCAGCAGTATTTTTCGAAACCACGACTCTTCAATCATGAGTGACTGATGGGGAAAAAAAAGCCACAGGCAGGAATTACCTTGTGCATTCAAATAAGGCAAACCAAATGAGTCGGCTAAACAAGTAATCAGGTACAGCTTAATGTACTGACTACTGCAGCTCATAAACGAACCTGCAGTAGGCTGCGAGCGGAAACGAGATCATGGTGGGAAACAAAAACAGAACACGTGTGTTTCAGTGTAAGTGCTGTAATAATCACTGCTTAAACTTTATTTTCTTTCTACGCTGTTACGAACAAAAATAATAATGAAACTACATAATCAGTTACATAAAAAAACAAAAAAAACAATGTATGAAACAATGAAAATACAAATGGCTTTCTTGGTACAGACAGCTTAACATGCCGTAACCAGACTATCGACGGTGCGTGTCGTCACCGCAGGAGCTTTCCTAACCCCTTTTCAGCAGGCGTACCGCTAATTGCCTGTTGGAAAGCCAATCAAGACGAATATAAATAATAGTCACCTCAGGCTAACGACTTAACCCGCACAGCTTTTGCATGAGCACCAAGCTCCAAACTATGAGACAGAACAAGACCTCCTAGTGTTACACAGGATTTAGCTAAGATTGGTCTCTTGTTGCCTGTTGTACTTCTCCTTGGCCTTGCATGACCCGCGTTTTACACCTGCAGCAGTAAATGAACCTGTATAGCTGGAATAAACTCATACTCAGTACGTTTGGGTTCGTTTCTAAGTGCTGGAAAAGTCTTACACTTTGTTGTTGAGTGATGTTTTTTTTTTTTTTTTCTACTGTACTGGATCAGATTAACACTTACAGTATTCAATTAGCTTTTCTTTTTTTTTTGCTTTACTGCTTTAGACTTGATTATTATTTCAGTTTGTCTTCAAAATGTGTAATTAAATTTAATATATATGTGAATTCACAAATTAAAGAATAAACCACATTGCTGCACATCTCATTGCTTGTATGATTTTTAATACAGATGCTAAAATTTCGCATGAAAATGTAAATGATTTGCGACATAACATTAAAATTATGTAAAATGTCTAGACGTACAGAGCTGTGGACATTGTAGACTTCAAAATGACCAAGAAAGTGTACTGTATAGTGCATATCGATAATTTGTATATAATAAAGATAAGATTACAAATGCATTGTATTTGGAAAGACGTAATCACATCCTTACTGGAAATGGACACTTTAAAGAGAAATAGCTATACATTCCTAATTATGTATAATTTATTATTTTTAGTTTTAGTTGTTTTTTTTTTTTTGTTCCCAGATGGTTGCATTCCTAATTTCCATCTTTGTGTAATATTTCATAGATAAGGATTCATAGATATTTTTCATAGAAATATTAAGATTTCAATACAATGAAGGGTCACGCTAAAATATATTCTTGTGATGTCAGTTCATTCATATTCATAGCTGTCCATCTACTAGAGCTCAATGTCCTAGTTGTTGAAACAACACTGCAGATAAACTCTATTTTATCTTCTTGAGATATTTAAGATGTCTGGCACACATTCTACACTCAAAATCTTCCTTTTCACCGGTAAGTGAAATATTAACATGCCTGCATTATTTGTAGCTTTACCTCTTATGTATTCTAATTGATTGTAAACCCTGCGTTATTATTTTTTAAAAGGTTTCATTTATAATGCAGCTTTACAGTGATCCGGGTAACACTGAATAGTGAGCATTATTCTTTTATGCATTATTATTTTATGCATTATTCTTTCGTACTGTTTAAGGTAGAGAAGATGGAAAAGAATGTGCTCTTGATGGGATCGCCAGAGCAACAAAGACAAGGTGCAGTTTGCTTTCTGGTTCCAACGGTTCTATAAACCCGGCTTGGGTGCTAAAATGGGGCAAACTTTCTAAAACTTTTTAAACTAAATTTACTTCTTACATCTTCTGCATGGTTGTAAACGCTTGATTTATTCATTTATTTATTCTTAAAGGTTTAAGGTATTTACTGCTATAACGATAGCTTTACAGCTGTGACACTGAATAGCAAGATTATAAAGGATTATTCTTTTATGCATTATTCTTTAGGGAGAAAAAAAGATGTCCTTTTGATGTGATGACCAGAACGATAAAGATGAGGTGCAAGGATGAGGTTCCAACCAGGCTTGGGTGCTAACTTTCTAAAATAAGTTCATGAGAAACCTTGATGATTGCAAAAGCAGTGCTGGTGTTAATTAACTGTCTGACTGATTAATTGATTGCTTGATTGATTAAATAATTAAAGGCGATAAGGGTTAACAGTTGTTGCTGTCGATTGCATCCTTATGCAAGGTCTCACTCTAATGTCGGAGTGACTTTACTCACCAGCTGCATGCCGCAGATGAAGGCCAGTGTGCACCGACCACTGCAGCAGCCCATGATGCTCGGGAACTCCGGGCTGCCCCGCTGCACGTGTGCCAACCCAAACTCCTGGCAAAATCCCTCCAAATTCACCGGAATTTAATCTCACAGTCGTCCTGATGGCATGCCTTGATATCCCTTAGCACATCTGTCTTTCTCTCTCTCCCTCTCTCTCTCTTAGCTCCCAACAACAATAATAATAAGTATTATTATATCCAGCTGTTGGAGATGAACAGCTCGCACCACTGTTTTTTTGTTTGTTTTTTCACACCTTCTCAAAGTCTTCAGGAGCTCCTATCATGAAATGTCAGGGTTATTCTCCTCCAGGTCAGTTATGAAAAAAATGTGTTTGCTCCAATTGCTTTGTGCAGAAAATAATAGTAATGTTAATTCTCACAGCACCGTACAGTAGACAAAGCGTCCCAGTGGTGGTGATAGTGGTGGTGGGTCACGGAGACCGAACAGCGCTCACCGATCCTCCTCCCAGAGAATACACAGCCAGCACGCATGCAGGCATTGCTTTGAATTCCCCTCTTCTCAAAATCTTGAGCGAGAACGAAGTCCTTAACTTGTCAGGTTATATATATATACTGTATGTATATATATCCTTCATATATAAATATTTCATTTATATCCGTGCGCAAGATAAGGAGCTGGAGGAGTGCGCGTCTCTAACACTAACACGCTGTGCATCCTCTGGAATCAGAGATCAGTCCCGGAGTGTCCGCGCGATCTAAAGGGGATTTACATGAAAAGAAGAAGAAAAACAAAAAAACAAAAAAGAAAGATCAAAGAAGGGAAAGGAAGGAAAAGTCGCGCGCTTTCAAACCGGTTCGAAAAAAAAATACGCAGGGATGAAAAGATGCCGCGCTGCCATCTGACGCTCCAGACTGAAGGAACCTTGGCGTTCGGCGGGAGTCTCGCGCTCTCTCTCTCTCTCTCTCTCGCTCTCTCTCTCTCTCTCTGGTGCTGATGCGCTCCGGGGCGCAGTGGACGATCAGGGCAGAAGAGCTGAGCGCGCGCTGGGTTGGGTTACCGCTTGATCTCTTTTAAGGTTGCCAGATTGGATACAATGTTCACGGATCTCGCTCCATAATCAGGGTTAAACTGTTTTTTTTTTTCCCCCAATTTGAATATGGGATTAAAATATACTACACTGTCTGTACAAAATAAATAAATACATAAATAAATAACTATTATTTATCTTATTTATTTATTTGCATATTTATTTATTTTCTTATCACCTCTATTCGCATTGACTTGCATTACCTCAGTCTCACTTTTGCACTGCTGTCACTTCCCATCACAATTTTCTGTTGTCTATCCACTAATATTTATCCTCATTCTCTTTATATCACTCACTCACTCACTCATCGTCTACACTGCTTTATCCTGTATACAGGGTCACGGGGGACCTGGAGCCTATCCCAGGAGGCAGGAGGTGGGGTACACCCTGGACAGGGGGTCAATCCATCGCAAAGCACACACACACACACACATACACACACGTGCTCATTCACAAACTACAGACTATTTGGAAATGCCAAATAGACTAATCTTCATGTATTTGGACTGTGGGAGGAAACCGGAGCACCCGGAGGAAACCGACCAAGCAAGTGGAGAACATGCAAAATCCATGCACACAGACCCTGAGGTGGGAACCGAACCCGGACCCTGGAGGTGCAACGCTAACCACTAAGCCACCTTGTGCTACCTTCTCTTTATATATATTCTTTATATATTTTATATATATTATACTACTTTTGTTTTTCTTTTTCTGACTACCCTACAAATGATTGACAATTTGTAGTTGCTACTACATGTTTATTGTCTATTACTGTATGTTACTTTCCTTGCCAGTGGATGTTGGAAATGTCCTTCAGGATTAATAAAATATCTATCTATTCATCCATCCATCTACTTTATGCATCTATCTCCTGTATACATAATATTCATTCGATCACCCCTCACTTTGATTCTTGTGCATAATATGGTGGTCAGTTCATTTGTGAAAATAATTCCTCAAGCTCTCATAAGAGCTCTTCTGAGTCGATGTGAGTCCTGTAATATGCCTGTGCCATGAGGTAAGCAAAAATCTATCCATGGCTGTGATAACCTGGTCGTTCAATACAGTCAGGTAATCAGCCGACTTCATTTTTTGCCACATAACATTGCTGAGCCTACAGCAATGGCCAAAAGTATTGAGAATGACAATAAAGCAGCAAACTTTGTTAAAATGAATATTTGTGTCATTCTCTAAACTTTTGGCCATGGCTGTAGACCTGACCAACTGAAACAACCCCAGGTCAAGGGTGTACAGCTTCATGTGCTTCCCTTTTTATCCTGAAACACCCATTACTCTGAATGTTTTTCTATTGCTCTAAAGTCCTATCTTTATGCTCCCTAGCAAACCAGACCCTTTTTTTTCCTGATAATAGTCCCAATCCTGTGACCCCTCATCATTTTGTGTGTTTGGAAATGCTCATAATTTGACTATTAAACATAGGTGTGATTTTAACTGGATGTTGTTTCCAGTGCAATTTCATCAAGATTTTAAGATGATCTCCATTCGTGATCCACATTGACAGTTCAGCACCATCCTTACAGGTATTAATTATGTGTTGGAAAACTCTTAACCCAATTTGAGTAATTTCAGTAATGGCCCTTCTGAAATGGCAGCTCTTTTTTAATTCTTTTTTTTTCTTCTGCCAGGCAGTGTAATTATCCATTTCTGTCTGAATAGTGTATTAATCAGAGAATGCATTTTTCTTAAGTATTCCTTATTTGGGAGTTTTTGCCATCAATATAGTAATAAACATAACATCAGCTCTAGACAGCAATGTAAGACAACACTATGTGTCCAAAGGTCTGTAGACACCTGCCCATCACATCCATATGCGGTTCTTCTTGAAAATGTTGCTACGAAGTTGAAAGCACACAATCGTGTAAAATGCCTTTGTATGATGTAGCATTACAATTTTCCTTGCCTGGAACCAACAGGCCCAAACCTGTTCCAACATTAAAATACCCCTGGGCACAAAGCGATCACTGTGAAGACACAGTTTGCCAAGGATGGATTGGAAGAACACTAGTGATCTGAACAGAACCTCAAGCACATTGAACACCTTTGGGTTGAAACGCTATGCCGATTGTGCACCAGACCTCAGACCTTCTCATCGACCAATGAAGCTGAAGTTTAATTTGTCTTCTTCCTCTTCATCATCATCATAACAATCTTTATTCATACACTTGCACTGCATATTTTTCCCCTTCTATATCTCAGTACTAATTCATCCATACTGTATGGTTCCTGCATCAAACCAGACTCATTGCTTAGCGTCCATCTGACACACATTGCGGAATAAAGAAATCGGTGCACGTTTGTGTGTGATGTTAGTACCCCTCAGATGTGTTTAAAATAGTTCTCATTCAATTACAACAGGCTAATTCTCTAATTTGCATAATAATTACACACTTCATTATCCAGGGAAATCAGTTAATTAGCAAAATTGTTAATTTCCACACGACACAGACGTGATAATAGTGTACCTCTTGTGTACATTAAAAAAAAAAACAACAACAACAACAACTGCAGGTTCTTTACTTTTTCAACTGAGAACATGCAAATAAAGAAAGCAATGAGGACTTTGTGTAACTTTTGTGGAGTTCAGCTAAAATGATTGAGAATGTGATGTTTAATCCACTGTTGCATTTTGAAATTAACGGACACATATTTCGCTCTTTCTCACAGTTCATTACATTACTCAGAAAGCATCTGTGAACAGTACAACAATGCATTCCTACTCAGTGTTTTTATACCATGTATAAATTAAGATGTAATTATTTGAGCACAATGAAAGATGCATTTTTCTCCCTCTACTGTATGTCATAGAGTCAGTCAGGATACAGTGACCCTAAGAAAAAAGGCTTTGATCAAGACCTTAACAGCGGCAACTTGGCAGTCTTGGAGCTCGAACCCCCACCTGTCTGATCAGTAACCTTAACCATTAGAGCCACCACTTCCCCTGTAATGAAAGCTATGAACTCATACACACGGCATAGTTTACCTCACAGAACGTGATTTAACAGTTACACTGAGCTTCAGTGCAGGAAAACACAGGGATAAGAGGAAAATGTAGACATTAGAAAACAATCAGAGCTGAGCAACAAGCAAGGCACCTGTTCCTCTTAAGGATGATAAAGGACCAGTATAAAGGCCAGATGTCTCATGTCTGACATTGTTTTAAAAAAAAATCCTCTTAGCAGGAGGACTTTAAGCTACACTGGAGTGGTTCAAACCCAATATCCTGAATGTGCTCACGACCTCAATCGAATGATGATTTTGTGGCAAAATTAGTTTTTTCCCCCAAAAAAGTCTCTGTTCAATCTGAGCAAATTTTCTAAACTGATAGCAGCTGTTGAAGACATCCTCCGGAAGAGCTGCAGCTGCAACAGCACTTCAAGTTGGTTCTACCGAGTATCGAATTGGGGGTAAATACTTATGCAATCAATAAATGTCTGCTTATTTTAAAAAAATATATAAATAACCTTTGTATTATACTAAACTCAGTGGGCTTTGAGTAGTCAGAGGGTTGTCAGTTCCAGTCCAGGCTGCCACTTTTGGGCCCTTGAGCAAGGCCCTTAACCCTCTCTGCTCCTGGGATGCCATATCATGGCTGACCTGGTGCTCTGATCCCAACTTTCTAACATGGTAAGTGATGATATGTGAAGTAAAAACAATAATTGTACTGTAATGTGTATGTGACAAGTAAAGTCTTCTTTCAAAGGGACCTGAAAGATTTTCCTGTAGGAAATAAATCACTGTGTGTGTGTCAGTGTCAGTGGTATAAAGCATAAAGGAGTTCTGCACAGTATTAGTTCTTTCTGGCTCATGCTGCATTTGTTTGGGTAACAGACTAAAGCCTGGTCCAAGAGCATGGCATATGGACCCTGGGGGTGACTTCATAGAACACCACACACACACACACACACACACACACACACAGGCAGGTAAATAAAGAGAGAGCGGCTGATTATCTCAGTAATGAGGGCTGGCCTGTCACACGTGACAGCCGTGAGTCCAGCATGAGCCCTTATCTTCACTGCTTTTGTCCACATGTAGCTCAAAGACGTGCACAATGAGGAGCAATGCTACATGTAGCAGAAACTTGCCTTTGTCCTCAATCATTAGATCAGACTGACGTACAGTACAGAGCATTAAAGTAACACATTTATTACTTAAAAATCAGTTAACCTGTTGCCACTTGAAGTTGATTATTACCACAGTATGTTTAAAGGCTTGACTCCAAGAACATGTTATTGTTAATGTGGTCATTCTAATACATTATTGTTTCTATGGTAACAGCTCATACACCGGGACAGCGGACACTCCATGATCTACAGTAAGACTGAATAATAAAAATGTTGTTTTCTGACAAGGTAAAACCCATAACCATTGATTATTCTCATTTTGATCATTTGGCATTTATTTCACATTTATGGAAGAAACGTTTTGTAGTAAGAACTTTATAACAGTCAAGGTTCTTTGTGAGGTTTTTCAGCTCAGGAATGTCTTCAGCACAGAAAAGTTTAAGCTTCATGAAAAAATGAAGCATTGTGTGTGTGTGTATATGTGTGTGTGTGTGTGTGTGTGTGAGAGAGAGTTGAAAACAGGACCTAACTTGTCTTCCAGACATTCCAGAACATTAGGTCTGTAAACAGTCTGAAATGTGCAATTTTTTGTTTTTGTAGATTAATAATTGAAGAATTGCAATTGTTGAAAAATCCCTATGGTACAAGTGGAATAAAATGCTCCAGTCGATATATATATATATATATATATATACAGTATATGGCATCAGTTTGGGTGTACTGTATAATGGCACTCCTCTTCATCACTTTGCTGCACCCCTCCACCTGGGTTCTACTTTTTTCCCCATTCCAGACATAAAGTTTTTTTGAAGATCTGCAAACCAAGATCCTTTCTTTGATCCTTTTAAAACATGTTTTAACATTTGTTGAATATAAACGTCAGTGATGTATAGTATTAGAACAAGTGCATTAATATACAATACTGTGCAAACTTCTCGATCCCTCTCATAGGAAATTCTATGAAATGATGTAGTTTGAATAAGAATAAATGGTAACAAATGTTTCACTGTGACAGGCTGTGACCAGTATACTAATCATCGGCCTGATCATCTGTCATTATCGGTTCATGCCTTAAGTTAGATAGTTTCATATTGCTTGAACGATTCATAGGTGACTGTGTGGCTTAATAAACAAAACATTTCCCTCTGAAACTGCTCAGGTACAGATACTGGACTGAAAATAAAAGTCCTTCACAACGCCAGAACTATTCCTCAAGTCTACATTAAAATGCAAGGAAGTCTGGCTCTTTGTAAATGAAATATGAAGAAATAATGGGGGCTCAAGACTTTTGCACAGTATTGTAAACTTGTGAGTTGAAACGTAGCTGTCAAAGCTGTCGAATCAGAATGTGTCATTGTTAAGGTTCACATACAGTATAACCTATGTTACAGAAGTGCATTACAAGAGATGCAGAACAATAACAGAACTTCAGCAAAACATATTTGTTGTAGTAATAGATTTGCTTTGATAATTGGGGTTATGATTTTTTTCCTTTTCTTCTTCTTCTTCCTCTTATTATTATAAATGAAAGTAATTACCATCAAGTAAATAGACTAAATTGCAAAGGTCTTAATTAAAGGGTAAAATTCTAGCAAAACCAAGTTCAATAAAGTTCCCGCAAAGCCTTGATTCCAGTCTCTTGTGCCAAATCTTATTGTGTATTTTGCATTTAAAGTACAAAGTGTTCCTCCATTTGTCATCCACAGATGCACTGCAACTTTCGCGTGTGCTCAAACCGTTGAATCCCGACCTAAATGGCCTCGCTGAGACTCTGACGTTATCGATCAAACATTTTGACTTTGTCTTGCATCGAGATAAAGGGTGAGATAAAGCTATCTGACTTGTGGTGTATGATTTTCTCTCTTGGAGATAGCTCGGTCCACAGGCAGCATTGATTGTCACTCAAAAACTTAATGGCCTGGCTGACAGTCAGATGTGATGAAATGCTCGTCGAGGGAGAATCAGACAGTCTGTGGTGCATGTAGTGTGAAAGTATTGGAATTTATGGTGTTTATGCCAAAATAGACTTAAATGCTAAGATTCAGCTTTTTAAAAAGCAAGACTGTTACAGTGTGGTACAATGTAACTTTTCAGTAAAGAATGTAAAGGCATAATAAAGATGGTTGTATCCTTTGTAATATTCTTTGTTCAAAAGTCAAATTATACCATCAGAGGCTGTTTTATGACACTTGCTGTCTTTTATATTCACTCACTGGGGTTTAATGTACCTTTTGTCGTGCTCTATTTATCGAATCTACATTAAAAAAGTTGCGACTTACAACACAAGGAGATGCAGAAGTTTAGCCAGGAGAACTTGATATTGAAGGTTATTGCAGTATTCTTTGGTGCGTTCTGTTAACCTGCAACGGTTCTGTTAATTGTCAGTTTTTTTAAAGACTGTAATTAAAACATTGAATTTGTTTCAATTGGTCACCACTGTAGATAACTAACCAGGAAGAGTACTGGTATTTCATAATTTATGGTTTTATTTATCTAATGTAACACTTCATATGGCACTTATGGAAATACTTGAAATTCAACATTTTACGACTTTTTTTTTTTGCTGTTGTTATTTTTGTGATTACTTAAATTTTTTTTTTATTGTTGTCATTTTTATGTTGCAAATAAAGGTCAGTAAAGTTACCATATACAGATCTTGTCCTGTCTAGGGTAATAATTTAATAGGATAAATTTCATTTAGCCTCCATGCGTGTGTATGGTACATAATAAAATTAAATGAAATTTTAAACATAAAAATGTGCAACAATGCAAAAATACCTATTTTCAAAATGTATTTTTTCTTGAGATACTGATACTGACCCTTGTACCTTACTAAATGTGGTTCTTCGCCCGACTAAAGGTTAAGTAAATTTTTCAGGGATCCTGTCCCTGAATTCATGTTGACGCGATCAATAGGTCATCTCACAACCTTCACTTTAACTAATAAAGTTTTTTGAGTGACAACAGTCAGAATTTTATGATGATGGAGGAGACAAGACACTTTTTATAAAAACAGCCTTACAATACTGAAGTTGTATCATGAATAGGAGTCTAGGAGCTCCTGCTTGATCACTTCACCGCACTGTATTGGTTACAGATCTTATTTGCCTGGAGTCTTTTCCAGCTCACTTCAGATTGTAACACTGAATATACTATTAGATTCAGATCACTGACTGGAAATTTTACTCATTTATGAATCCTGATACCTTCTATGTGTATTAAGGTAGGCGTGTCCCACCTTATATATACTGTATATATACTGTATATATTTTAACATTTCAGCTTCAGTAAATTAGCGTAAACCATTTAAATCTGAGAAATTATCAAGGAGCAGGTTTCTGTAGCTGCTCCACCGAGAAATATCGATCCTTTAAAGATTCATGAGCTGCTACGAAGTTCTTGACTTCCATCACTTTAAATTGGACTCTAGATGAATGCACTTCCCTTTTTAATGCTTTAGTGAGGTTGAACTTTCGTCTCTCCTGGATGTTCCATTTCATTTTCTTCCCTTTTTCTTTCTTTTTTTTTTTGTCTGCCGTCGACTGCGGCTTTGAAAAAGCATGGTTTTATCAAATAGATGGAGATGGTGAAGGTGAAGAGTGTTGTTCTTTGTTCATAGATATTTTTTATTTTCTAAAAATGCTGTACTTGAACTATAGTGTTTGTGATGCAAGGTGCTTACTCCAGCATTACATAATAATGAACAGTGGTCAAAGGTATTAAATAAGGAGATTACTTTCAGTTTAATGAGTGCTAATTTAAGTGCTTAGCGTTTTGCCTATACTGTATAGTATATTCTCCCTGAGAGGGATGTGACTACATATTAATAGCTAATTAGTCTGAGGAGACGTTTAACAATTGTACGGCATTTTTATTTTTACATTAACAGATGCTGGTGCTTTAACAGTATTCATCAATGTGAGTGCATTGGAAGCTCAGTGTCTCACAATTACAGAAAAAACGATTCAGAAGATGATATGATGGTCATGGGACAAGAACAGCCATGCAAGCAAAATTCTAAAAAAGATTTCAAGTCATGTCGTACATTACTAGATTACCAACCTTTTTAGATTACTCTTTGCTATCTATAAAAATAAAACAAAGGTTTTGTATGTACTGTACATTGGTCAGAACTTGCTCTTTCAATGATATCTTTGTCATACATTGGATACCTGAAACCAGTCTCAAAAAATGTCCCGTCTGTCTGTCTGTCTTTATGTCTGTCCAGCCAGATTTGTCACAGCATCACGCAAAACTGACTGGACAAAATTTAATGAAACTTTGCCAGTCCTTCTGTATTTGCCTTAAGTCCAAACCTGCACCATAAATTAAATAAAAAATGTTGAGTAGAAGGGAAGCAAGGTTAAATCCGCAAGCGTACCGCGCATGCAGCTTAAATCGACCACTGGACAGAATGATCAAGGCGATCCACTTTAAAATGAGCTACTAATAAGCTACTTGGTCAATGTAAACAAACACCTGCACCAATATATATTAATTAGAAAAGCGAAAAATGAATATTTTTACTGAGATTAGTTCATATTTTCATATTTTTGAAAAAACAGCGATGAAGTGGTATAAGTGCATTTTAACACACTGGAGGGGTTTTAAGACAAAACTTCATCTTTATCCGATCTACTTTTTCGATTCTCTCTCCGATTACCGAACAGGGAGTGTATTTGGCTGACGATGAAATAAGTACAGCTTACCATAAACAAGACGTAAGATAGGCAACCTGTCAAAATTTGATTTCTTTGTATTAATAAGTTAGACAGAGAGTTCTGCTGTACACGAAGGCAGGCAAAAAATAATAATGATCATATTGATCAATAACTGAGCTGATCAGATTATTTTAAACTTATGTTATGTTAACGACGGGTATTTACACTAGTTTCCACTACTTAAATAAACCTCACTGAAAATGGTGATTAAAAAGGGAAGATATGCTTGTTATCCAGTATTTCTTTCTTCAATTAAACAGCACAGTAACTGCACTAGCAGTGTCCCCCTGTGACACCAGCACAGCACCGAACCTCCTTCAGTGTGACCCATGGAATGTTCCAGTCTCATTCAACACTGCCCTGTTATGTAACTCTATAACAGTCATTGCTGCTGTACTGTACTGTATACAGAAGCCACTTCTTGGATAGTTTTAATGCCGCAGTGCAATTATGCACCGGTCTACAATCCAGTAATTTGTGCTTGGAGACGGCGCTCACTCACAGCGTCATCTGTTTACATCCTACCTGTGTGAGAGTCACTAATGTCTGTACGAGGGATAGTTATATAAGCACATTTAATTGGGCAATTAAATTTAATAACGATACCCAGGAGGTTGTTGTTAATGCCGAATGTTTTTATAAGGGACTCTGAGACGGTCGGGTCCCTCAGTGCCCTCTTGTGGTTTTGCATGTAAATTGAGGCCAACTTAAAAATCTTGAAGAATTCTCAACAGTGGTGTTGCATTTAACATGTCTAGCCTGACAGTTTTGAGTGAGATCAGCACTGTATGACGTATACAGACAGATAATTCTGATAGGATGTTGATTTTTTTCAAATACATGTGGCTGGGAGTCTATCCATGGTGCACGTAACTCATGTTAAGGGACCACTCCTCACCGAAAAAACATTGAATACACTTATAATGGAATAGTTTAGTGATTCTGGTGCTAAGTTGTTGGTCAGTGCTGTAATTTTTATTTTTGATATAATAATGAGAAAGTCATAATGAGAATTTTTAGAGGTATTGGTGCCAACATTGGACTCAAGTTAAATCTTTTACAATCCTGACTTAAAGTTCATTGGAGGTGTTTTTTCTTTCTTTAAAGCCTGTTTATATCTATATAAAAAGGAATAAAACTGAAATTAAGGATGTGATTCTGATTCAAAAGAAATTGTAATGAAAAAAAAAAAAACTGTACAGTCCCGTCTGAAAGTATTAGAACAGCAAGGAAATTTTAGGATACAATTATTGCAAGCAACTGAATACATTACCTATTATTTCCTTTAATTTTATATTACTGTAGGTCTGTGTGTTCCTAAGACAAAGGTGCAATGCTTTAAGTTGTTTAACACATCCAGGTACAAATATATGGAAATGTAAGCTGGAAATACCATCTATCATCAAGCATATAT
>JAOVVA010000035.1:9308466-9331411 GCA_028565275.1 Leiocassis micropogon
GTTAGTAAATGGAAACTTTGTGCAGTTATGCTTGAGGTGGTATTACATGGTACGTAGTATCATTAATTTCACATCTGGCCACATCTCACCACCCTGTCATTGATTTTTTTCCTATAATAATAATAATAATAATAATAATAATAATTCTTCTCTAACATAGTTCCTCACCCACAGACCAATCGTGCAATAGTATAAGTCCATTCGAGTCCATTCTTCATAGTCACTATGAACGATGACGCTTTTATGGAGCTGAGTCAAGAACACGCCATTCTATTATCTGTCCAAGTGATTTTTCTTTTTATTACTCATTACAGCAGTACTTTGTATTAAAATAAAGCTTTCAAGGGGTATATTTCATTTGCTGCAAAATGAAATATAGATTTAATTATACAAAAGTTACATAATGTAAGTGAAGGGAAACTGCAGCATGTCTGTGTTTGACTGTAAAAACTGGCAAGAAATATCCTGCTAATCAAATGCAGTTTCATTTCTCAGTGACATTTAAATAAAGGGCGCATTAGCAGAAATAAAAACAGAACTAATAATTTCAGAATGTTACATGATACAAATGACAAAATGCCTATTTGAAGGCCATCTCAAAGTATGCATAATGGTCAAATAGCTGTAGAATTAATAACAGGTTTGAAACCAAAGTTAATCTCAACTGCAAACTTCTGGGGAAAAAAACAAAAAGTTGAGGCATAGTATACAGTAGTAGTGTCTCATTATGCATGTGTTGCCAGGTGACACAGTTTACGAACAGCCTGTCCTACTCAGTCAAATAAATTCCCTCATTACACATCTCCGGCATCCGCACTCTCCCGTCTCATCGCACATACAGTCTGAAGAGTTCACGGCACCGTCTTGGCCCTCCAACTTTCTGTCTTCTCCTCCTCCCGCTCCAGATTGACATCTGTTGTTTACCGGAGCGTTAGCAGCCGAGACCGTGACACGACTCGGCTCAGACAGGGAGAGATGAGTGACGCTGGGGCGCGACAGCCCTGGGAACAATAATGGGTTTTCATGAAGTAGGTTAAGAAGTTAATCAAACAAATGTCAGTGAATTCATCAGCGCCGCATTAGCATTTCTGCTTGGAGAAAATCTCACAATGATGCACTGAATTCTGACTTGGGGATGCGAGTTTATGAAATTGTGCTCCATAAATTCGAGGACACTATCACAAAAAAAAAAAGAAAGAAAAAAAAAAGAAAGCAATTTAATTGTCTATTGGGAACTATGTTGTGGAATGAAAAGGAATTCAGTGAGAGGTGAAATTATTCTATTTAATTGTCTGTTGAAAACGTATTACAGACCAATACGGGGACTAAATTCGCATCCGGTTGCTTGATAAAGTTGAACTAATGTGTTTAAAGGTGCATGTTAAGTTACAGTACATTAATTAACCAAGCAACCGACTTTGCACATCTATATAAAATAAATAAACTGACCATGATGTGTCAAGAAACCATAAAATTAAACCTGACCTCTGTGTAATCATGAAGGAACACTAATATATCTTATTAAAGAAGTATTATGTGCTTCAAGTAACACGATTATGACAATTTCCTCGCTACTTTCTTGTAATGCCGCAATCTATTGCATTCATGACTCAGAAAGTCCCAGAGTGTTGATCTAAAAGCACAGAAATTTTAGGCACATCTACATGAAAATCTACATGAATTGCTTCTTGATTAGATTTAAAAAAAGGAATGTAGGTAAACTGATTTGTTCATCTTTTCTCAAAAAATGGTATAATTGTTTTATTACTGTATATAAAGGATAGTGTTATAGAGAATGAGTGGATGTAATAGTACAGATTTATATTCATATTTAAAATCTGTGCAAAAACACACCTTGTGTGTAGTTAAGTGAAGGACCTGTGTTATATGAAATAGTTCAAGATGGTTTCAAAGTCAAAAAGTATTTGACCTATTTGATGGCTGTTGGATAAAAACTATTTCTCAGTCTAGACATCTTTCGCACTTTTCGCACTTCTGTACCTCTACATATCCTTATTATTACTCATACTGACATTTTTTAAAATGAAATCTTTTTATGGTAATGTGCTTGTATTTATTTATTTATTTATTTATTTATTTATTTATTTATTTATTTATTTATTTCATTATTAGTTTATTTATTTTCCAAGCTTTTAATCTTCAATGGCGTATCTGTATTTGGTATTTAATCTGAAATTTAATAATGTATAATACTATGTTACAAAAGGATTTATATTATATAGTTAAAACAGCTGTTATACTGTACTGTAGGTAGGAACATGATGCGTTTACCTTAAAGCACTCCAGTGATGGCTTTAAATATTTATAATAGTTTATAATTCATTATAAATATTTCAGTTTCTTTATGATTATGCACAGACCATTGCCATGTGAGGTTGTGCAGTACATGACACAGCTTTATAATGAATAGTGAAAAATTATGATCATAAATTAACCTGGAAGTTTTATGAGGCATTATAATAGCTTATAAGAATTTATTACCAACTACAACCCACAAAGAATAATAAAGCATAGGTATAATAACATGAATTCTGGCTTCATAGAAATTATTAAAGATATTTGTTCCTCATTAAGGTTAAAATTGTCCGTCAGACCAAAAAGGGTCATAAAACATCTTGAAAATAAAAAACAAAACAAAAAAAAAAACAATATATATAAATCTGTGAATCCAACAAAAGAGACTTTTTTTTTTTTTTTACATACAAACACCACACTGCATTTGCCTCCATGTTTCTCTTTGCTGTGTCCACTGCATTTCTCAGTGCATCACTTGTGCATGCGATTTGCTTTCCCCACATGTATGCTGTTACACGCCTGCCCCGTTTCACTCTGCATGCTCTCTGCACCTGTGTGTCAGTGTACGTGCTGCTCTGCCACTCCTCTGCTTTGTGTCTCGTCTGAACAGGACCTCAGGCGGCGCGTGCCAGGAAAGCCTTCAAGGAGGCAGGCGGCCTTAGAGGCAAGCCATCTTACACATTTACGCTTTAAACTAACTAAGTAAAACTGTATACTACGCATAGACATTATATTGATTAAACCATAACCTAATAATTGAACTTTTTTTTTTTTTTTTAACAACTAATATCTATAGATTGCAGGCATGTCATACTCATTTTTGGGGCACGATTGGTATTTTTCTAACTATCAAAGTATTAACAGGTTTTGGTCAGAGATTGCAGAAATTGGACTGAACTTAAAAGTACCAACATACCCCGAGGCCCTGGTTTGCTAAGATCCCAAATAACATGCACTAATCTGAGTGTGAAGTGAAACAATGAGATAAATAACAGAGAGAGAAAGAGCGAGAGATCATCTTGTGTATCAATTAGCAAAGATAACATAAACATATTTTACAGTTTAACCATCTAAAGTTTTTCCATGTGCTATTTGTATTCTTGATAACTCTGGTGAGTTTAAAACTCTATGTGAGTCCTGAAGAGCGAAAAAAAAAATATCTGCATGTGTCCAAAATAATGATGAAAAAGCTCTGAAAGGCAGCACAACCTTTATCGAATGTAATATACTGTAAATATAATATGATATAGTAAATGACAACCTTTTCAACTGTTATATAGTTGATATGAATATTTTGTAATCTTTTTTTGTTATTGTAGTTTTTACATAAGGGATGATCGTCATGAATTATATTTAAATTATTATAACCTAGTGAATAATGTAACTGTAATATGATTTTATCTTCATTTCTATAAATTAGACATTCACAGGACAAATTTAGCACATGCCCATCAGAAAAATGTAATAAATCTTCTCAGATTTGTTAATTAGCGTGTAAATCTCCGTCTTTAATTCTTTTTATTTTTTATGTTAAGTAAATCATATTTTAGGTGGAAAATAAATCTATCTATTTTAACTCCATCATGTATTTTTTTTTTTAAACATTTATAATCAGCCCCCAATTTTGCTCACTTTTAATAAACAGTACTTAGATATTTTGTTTTTAGGCCTGGGTTTGTTCAGTAAATCACAGCCCAAGCTGCAAGTTTATTAATTTGATCTACTGCATATTGTACCTACAGTTTGTTAGACTTGCATCACAGTGGTATCAGACCACCAAACGATCACCGCTCAGCAGTTATGCAGTTATATTTTACAAGAGCTCATTCTCAGCACAGCAAAGCACTAACAACTGGTATGGTAGTGTGTGCAATAGGGATATGAGTGGGTCAGGTGCAGGAGCATTACTGGGAATTAAAACACCTGAGTTACCGCTGTGTTAAGAATGCACCATGATATTAACTAAATAATCTATGGAGAATACTCCGGTAGCCACTTTCCACTGATACAAGTGGTAACTAATACATTCTACATTGCAACATATCAACAGATCAGTACCTGGTGAAATAGCAACAATCAGAACGTACATTATAGGTTTTAATGAACTGGCAATTAAATGTACTGTATATAAAGCAGCCTTTTAAACAAAGGAATAAATTAGTAATGGTTTGTTCTAATACGTTAGTTTTAGAATTGGTAATATCCTTAAAGCATGTAAAATGTTACTACTAGTTTTTCTGAAAATAGTTAGCATACAGTAGTTTGCTAGTTAAAACATTCATTAGTTTACTGCATTGCAAGTCAATCCAGTCCAGTCAAGTAGGCTTTTATTGTCGGTACACTATGGAACGAAACAACGTTCCACCAGGGCCAAGGTGCTACTGTACATACAACATAGATTTACAACATAAATTAACAAACAACTAACTAGCTAACTAGCTAAGAACCAATTAGTTGACTAGCTGAGACAAAACAGATTATAAATTAACAGAAACTATCTAAATTCTGTTCGAGTGACAACACGAACAAAAAATAAGTACCTGGTGTAATGCCATTGCCACATGATATGGTCCACAATGTAACAATACAGCTGTTTTTAATCACACACACCACTTTTCATCACACACATTACTCGAAATATAGTAAATATCTAAAACTGACATTTTCCCCTAAATTTAGACTTGGCCAATTCCCCCATTCACCAGCCAATTCTGCCCTATCACACAACAACTAGACTAACATGTGCTTCCTCTGAGACACATGAAGCCAACCAATCTGTTTTCAAGCTGCGTTGTGTGGCGGCGTAACACACTAAGATGGATCCGCTATCTTTCGCATGCATGAACTCACAGATGCCTACGTTTGGGTAATGCGAATGACAGGGGACATCACATCCATTAGAATTCTAGAGTACTAACCTTTCCGTTAAAACACAGACTGCCTCTAACAAAAATGCTCACTAACTTGATGTAAAGTGAGTTTGGATTGTGTTGCATGCTTTGTCGTCTCTGCATGAAGACTTTTTCCCCCCCCCCACTTGGTTGTGTATTTTATCATCGTAATTGGATATGTGTTTCATATCTTTTAACGAAGCACTGCAGGCAGAGAGTCTTTAGTGAGTAATCCTCTGAGGAGAGTGACATGACCATGGATGGACAAAGAAAAAGGACGAACCCAAAAGCCCGCCGCATACTACAGCCACTATATACACAATTAAAACATCGTTATGTTCTTGTTTCTCTTTCTTTAGTCTCTTGTTTTTCTGTATGGTTCTGCTGATTCTTTAACAAGATGTTGACCTTGTTATTATGAACAGATGTGTATGAACAGAGAGAATATGTGAGCACATTATGGAATTTTTAATCATTTGAATGATTCATATGTTGTCTGTGTGTTGCTGTGAGATGTTGTAATAATTGGTGCTTGTGGAGAAAACTGATGTATGAATTATGTTCTATTTACATTCTTATGTACAGTAAGATCCAAAACATGGAGTCCATGGGCCTGTTCTCTTTATGAAATAAAAAAAAGCACACAAAAATACACTTTTGCTTGTTTATATGAAAGTTTCACTTGGGGATTTCTCAACCAATTAATCTATTTTGGTCTATTTGATTCTATTTGAACCTGGGTGAAAATAAATAAATTAATAAAAATAATATATATATATATATATTAGCCATAAAGTACATAAAATTAAGAACACTTAAGCACTGGTTAAATTTGATTAGCCAAGCCCAAAGGTCATTAAGCCTCATCCTTTTCAACTTGACACACTGTTTAATATACTGTTATAAAGCAGCAAAGCAAAAAAGCCGAAGTGCAACCACTAAAGTCACAGACCTGTCTTTAGGATTATTGCTAACTACTGTATTCAGAAATAAAATTCAGTTGGCAGGTTCATTACCAAACTAGACAAAGTACTACTTTCTCTAATTCAGTAGCAAAGTACACTATCAGGCTAGTTAATGTGTAATAATAATAAATAAAAATGCTTAACTTAATAAATAGGATTATTCTGTATAATCCAGGGGCTAAAAGTAGTAGTAAGATATCCATCCACCCTTGTAATGCCGCAAGAAACTTCACTAGCGAGCAAGCTAACACTGGATTGTGCAATAACAAGATGAATTGTTATCAGTAATGATCAGATACAACAGAACCTCATCATATGCTGTAAATGCCCCGCTTCATGAATTTTCACCTTAGGAATTGAAATCCTGCAAGCAATTTGCCTCATTTTGTGCAAAATTTAGTGAAGGCATAGCACCATGTTAGCATGTTAACAAGGATGGTGTCAAGAAGAAAACGGAGCCACATTCAATTTTTCAAACAGTTTTTTAAAACAGCCGGTGCTAAGAGAAATCATAAATTAAGATTAATTGAGGTTTAATGTCTATTTGTTTCATGTTTTACTTCATTTACATGTCTTTTCTAAATGTTTTGATTGTTTTTATATGCAAAAAAAATATGATAATAGTGTTGGACATTGGTAATATTGGTAATATTTTTGGGTGGCTGGAACGGAATATCCGCATTTGCATTACTTCCTATAGGAAAATGCGTTTCACAATACGAATTTTAGCCTTAAGAACTCCAGAACAGATTAAATCCTGTCGTATGCTGAGGTACCACTGTACTAGATTGTTTATGTACAGTATAATCCAGTAGCTAACTTCAGTAGCATGGTAGCTAGCTATCACTAGATTATTAGCTAAGTGCAATGCATTAACTAAATTGAATAGCACGGAAGCTCACAAGAATAGTTTAGAATAGTATGAACAGACATACTAGTGTAGATCAGGGTTAATAACAACCTACTTAAGCATGTGTTATTATAGCCACATTAAATGATGCTTAATCCAGTAGCTAGGACAAGTAGCAAGCTAGCTTGGCTAAGTTATCTAATTATAGAGTAAAGTGAAGTTATTATGGGGTGGGCCACTAAGTGCATTGGCTTTTAACCATAAAATGGCAACGCAAATACAATAAAATGTACCTTATTTAACACCGTTAAATAATCTAAACTGGCAGACAAACTAGCTAGCTTTACTAGCTATGTTATTTATTGTATTTCTAAAACTTAATTTGGTACAAATATACAGTATATTTTTATTTCTACCCAGATACAAATGGGATCTGTCTTCAAATTCTGTGCATGATTAGCAATGGACTCTGTAGACAAGTGGACGTTTGGAGCTTAGTGTACAAATAGCATGTGTATTTTAAGCACCTCTGATGTCAGCCTGTTACACAATGCACTCAGGAGATATTCAGCACATGAGCAGAGAACCTGTGAAGGCAGTGCACGAAGTCATGGACGAATCCAGCAACTGGATGAACACAGTCTTGACCTTTATGACTAATTTGGTAACGCCGGAGGAGGAGGCGGAAGAAGGTATATTTCATATAGAGGTGCACGCCATTCCCCAATAACAGAGTTAACAAACTGATGCAAGCATAACGCCTTAAACCACTGGCAGAGGTTTGATTTGATGGGTCTTGTGTTATAATAAGCTTTACTAAGAATCGGTTGCACTGGTGGTCACTGTGTTTTGCTGCTGGGGGAAATGCCACATGTCTGGAGAAATGACAGTCACACAGAGATTAGAAAACTCTGCTATCATATCCAAACAGCAGGCCCGGGAAGAACACACTCAGGGAGGAACCATCAGATAGCCGACATGCTGAAATCAGATCAGACTTCGCCTCTCTGTGCAGCCGCTGGCTAAATCTGTCTCTGGTTTATCAGGCTGGCAGAAGTCACATGACTGACAAAATTACTTCTATTAATTTTTTTTATCATGCCAAACTTAGTGGATCACTCAATACAAGTGTTCAAGGGAACATAATATCTACAACAGAATGTACAAGTCATCACAAACACATTTTATTATTGGCCGTTTTATATTTTTAACAGCACTACCACGTGGTCACATGACACACCACACGGGAGAGGCTTGACATACTAACACTGTGTGAGGTGTCTTATTGGTGAGATTATTAATAAGCAATGGGACACTGTTTTTTTCAGCTTTTTCCATCAGTGAAGACAATTGAAAAAAAAAAAAGGATGAGGCTCTGTACCTGCGAATGTGAAACCTTATGCTGTGCACAACGTTTGTTATGAGCCTGCATAATGAAAAATAAAAATAGATATGCTTTGCTCTCAGTTGGTTTGAAGATGTTTCTTTCTAATAACATTCTAATGAAAAATGCACTAAACACTAATGAAATGTTAAAACCAGAGAGAACACTTTTAGCTTTTCACAATTGAGCTCTACAGAACATCAGAGGACGACTGCACTGACAACAAGGTCATTTAAGCAATTATTATACCAGTAATGAAGAATCTGAGTATGAGGTCTAAAGTTTAAAATCTGAGTCTGCAGTATTTCAAATGTGAATACAAACAGCTTTAATTCTAATTGCATAATTAAAGAAATAACTTGGAAAATGGCCTAACTTGGAAAATAATTGGGCAAATATAAAAAAGAATAATTAAAAATAACAGAATTATGCATTATACTATAGATACTCTAAGTGCAACATAAGACCTTATGCTTGTTATAATTGCCCGCAGTAAGAAATAACAAAAAAATGTTTGTTAAAAAAAAATCAAGTTTGTAGTAATAGTACTTATAAACTGTGCCCGTGTAAATATTGGGATAATAACACACATCGACTATGCAAAAGTCCTGAGACACCCTTCTTTTGTAAATATGAAATGAAATTACATTAAATTATATATAATAAAAAAATGGGAACAAATTATGTATTGCAACAAGCTGCAAAGTGCAAAGTTAAAAATGGGTTGTTTACTGTATGTACGTAATAACCTCAGCAGCGACCTCATTTCCCCTCTCATCCGTTTCAACCACTCAGCATTCAGTATCACCAGTAGACTAATCACCGGCCTGATCTTCTGGCACCATTTCCATCTGAAGTTAGGTGTTTTTTGTTTTTTTTATATTTAAAAAAACATTCCTCTGAAACTAGTACGGTACAGGGACTGGGCTGAAAATGAGAGCCACAAAAGCCCTTCAGGAAGCCTAGATAACTGTTCCTCAAGACAACATTAAAAATACAAGAAGGTCAGGTTCTTTGGAAGCAAAACATGAAAACATGAGGTATGGCTCAAGACTTTTGAAGAGTACTATAAATACACAGACACAAGTCGACTGGTTTGCTCTGACTGTAAAGATTAATCATCATTACATAAATAACATACACATAACCTTGCTAAGGGCCAACGTTTTCTACGCGACTGGAAGCAATAATAATAATAATAACAATAATAATAATGCAAAATGCATAATGACATTATACACTAGTGTCTACTTTGTAGTATATAAATAATATATCCTTTAAGTTTTAAATATTGTATGCCCAAAGCCCAAATGAGTTGTAATAACTGAGTCATATCTGGTAGCTATTAAAATATTAGACAATTTATAAGCCCCTTTTAAGTGTACTACCATTTTTTTTCTTTAATTTATCATCCATTTTTTTAATTAAATCTTTTTACCAAAGGCTAAAAGATTTTTCATTTATATAGACCTTAACATGTTATAAAGCATGAACACTGATGATGATAATAATAACAACAACAACAACAATAATAATAATAATAATAATAGTAATAATAATAATAATAATAATAATAATAACAATAATAATATGTACATAGCCCATACAAATATGTAGTGTAGAAACAATGAATAAATAAATACTGTACATAAAAAATATAAAATAAGGCCTAAATAAATAAATAAATGGAATAAGGATAATGAGAAATACATAGTCAATCTATGCCATAGACTAATACAGTATGTAATATGTGTATAGATTCAACATACACTTGAAGGACAAAATATATATAATTGCTAACTGCCACATACAAACAAAAATTGGTTATGATATTATAACAATAATTCATCCAAAGGTCTTCAGTGATTCTTACACAGTATTTAAATTAATATAATACCTATTTTTAAGGTGAGAATACTGTGCATGTACATGTATTGTGGCCCAATGTGGCCAATTGAAAGCCAATCTTGTGCGAACAGTTTAATGAAGGACCATATATGGAAGTGATCTTCAGGTGTCCATATACAGTATATTTGGCCATATGGCCATGACAATTGAACACACCAACTGAACCTGGCAATTAACAGATTAGTTGAATCACTAAACTGTGCAGGATACTAGCCCCTATTAAACACACCCCTCATTACAGACCACTGTTTTCCATACTAGATGATTGAGTCAATATTTTATGGCAATATTTTAATGATCTTTACTTAAATTTAGCTAATTTAGCTACAATATATTGTTCAAAATATAGAATTCCTTTGATAAAAAATTAACAAACAGATGGGTGACATATTGAATGAAGAAATAAAGCAGGTCCCTATGACACCCTCAAAGTTCTTTGGTGTGAATTCTGCAAGTCTCTGGATAGGTGTTGAGCTGATGAACACCATTTTTCAGAATGATATTCCCTTTTGATGACAGTGGTGAAGAGCACCGTCTCTGAAATCACACACCACTCCAAAATATTCCATAGATGTTCAGTTGGATTGGGATCTGGTGAGTGTGAAATCTATAGTACATTATTTATGTAGTTTTTAAAGGGCAACCCATGGCAGTAAAAGTACTGTATAGCAATCCATCAACACCCACCATAACAGTATGTACATACGGTATCACCTGTATGTACTGTTGGTCATAATAAGTTACTAAAAGTTTGGGGAACATTGCCCACAGATCATATACCTGATAAATATTCAAAAAGATGAATACAATAAAGACAGAAACCAACAACATAAGAAAGGGGGAAAAAAAGGTATTTAGGGGTCTATATTTGTCGTATGGATAACATATTGTAAATCTCAATCAATGGATCCCATTTACTTCAAAATAATTTCCACAACTCCATCATCCTCTAGTTATCGTTCCATAGTCAAAAACAAAATTTAAATATTAGGCTTGTTTTTCAAATGCATACAGTAATGTTCAGGCTGATGGTTAGAACCCTTAAGATTGTTAATTTTCTTGAATTTTTCAACAAGTTAAACACATTTACCCCAAGATCACATTATTTTAGCAATAAAAGCAGAAAAAAATGAAGCAATAAAAAATATAACCACAAAATGGTGATAATGGAGGACCCCTTAAAACAACCTCTAAAGAAACACTTCCCACACACACACACACATACACTTAACCATCCTCACTAACAACCCTACACCCGCCACCCCCAGACCAAACCAACATCCGCCAACCCAACACTCTCAGCACCTCTTCACCCACCATCCAACCTCCAACACCCACAAAGAACCCCCTCACTCAACCACCAGTACCCTGGCACTCCCCCACTTACAGTACATCCCACACCCACTAGCACACATTACAACAAACAAACAACCAAACAAACAGAAAAAACAAATGAACAACCAACCAAACCAACCAAACAAACAATTAATTAAATAAAAAAAAAATAAAAAAAAAATGTAAACAGGGTTTTACAATAATTTTCAATTATATATTAATTTCTTCAAACAGCCTCTGAAAATCTTGACTGCTGCTCGCAGAAGGCAGTGTCCCTTTATGATTGCATTACCAGCTCTTCTGCCCTGCTCAATTTGGGAAGCTAATGGTTACCACTGGTATTTTTTTAGAATTCACACACACACACACACAAACACACACACACACACACACACACACGTATCTCTTTTAGAGTCATTTTTTTAGAGAGACATAAAACTCCCATATATATGCTTATAAATTGCTATTCTCAGTTCAGATTTTTAATCCTATGTTGGTGTTTTGTGTGTACATACACCATACATACACAGCAGTGTGTTTATTTCACTTCCCGACCTTGATTTGAAATATGAAGTGTCTGGTTTCAAGGTCTGGCAATATATCAAGTCTTTTATTGGAGCATCTAAAGCATGTGGGGTCTGGGAAGTGTTTTAGATGTAGGTAGGGGAAATAAACTAGGCTTTAATCTCAGACGTTACTGCAAGTTCCGAATAGATTTCAAAATACTGTATAATATAGAGGATTTTTCAAACCTTGGCCTTAGCATTAATTACAAGTGATATAGTTAAAGTGAGCATTAGTTAAAGCGATAGTTTATATCACTTTAATGTAACATACAGTAAGCATATGACAACTGAATTATTTATATCAGCAGGTTCATTCATACATCATTCCAGATGCTCATTTGCTTCTATCAACCTAAATACATTAGTGTGAATGTACAGTAATGTTCAAAAGTATTAGGTCAATAACAGACAAATACAACCTCAGGTGAACCATATATACATTTTCCACAATGTCATTATTTATTTAACTAAAATAGAGGCAAAAAAAAAGGGGAAAAAAGTAAGTACCCCCTCCCCAGGATTTAAGAGGGTAAGTTGCAGCCAGATGCTACTGATCATCAGCTCTTGATTAATTGATCATCAGCAGATGTGCAACCACTATAATAGGCAGTTTGCTGGTCTGGAGCATTCAGGTGTGTGTTAACACAATGCCAAGAGGGAAGGAAATAAGCAGTGGTCTTGGAGAAGTAACATTTTTAAAATTTATAAATCCATTTTGGGGAAAAAAAAAATATTATTACCATGTGAAAAGTATTTAAGACAGTCTTCCCAGGAGTGGACATCACAGCGCACTTACCCTAAGGTCAGACTGTGCAATGTTCAGAGAAATACAAAAAAACCCAAGAGTTATATCTCAGAGTCTAGAGCCTCACTGAACATGTTAAATGTTCAGCACAATTAGAAGACGACTGGACAAGTACATTCTGCTTGAAAGGGTTCCCAGATGAGCACAACACAGAAGCACAACTGAGGTTTGTAAAACTACATCTGAACAAACCATAGGACATCTGGGACAGTGTTCGGGGATGTTCAGTGTTCTGGGACAATAGACAACTGAGACCAAGGTGGAGTTGTTTGGCCTTAATACCCAATGCAGTGTTTGGGGAAAACCAAATGAATTAGGCTTGTTTGCAGCCACAAGACCTGGGCAACTTGGAGTCACTGATTTAACCATGAAGTCCTCTATATATCGGAGATTACTAAAGGCAAATGTCAAGCCATCTCTCCAACAGCTGAAGCTTATACAGGAAGGAATAAATATATACATGAAACTATTACTTCAAGTTATTGCTGCTAAAGATGGATTTTCAAGCTATTGAATCATGGTGTTACTTAGTATTTCTCACATGATTTTTTTTTTTTTTTTTTTACTTTTTGACTTCATTTTTGTTAAATAAATAATTGCATGATGAAAGAGGTCATATGTTGTTATTCATCTGAGGTTGCATTTGCCTAATACTAAGACCTGCTAAGATCCGATGATTTTTTTTTATTATGATATTACACACACACAAAAAAACATAAAATTAAAAGAGGGGGTAATAACTTTTGAACACTGCTTTACATAACTTTACCATTGAAATGTGCATTAATGGAAGTGACATGTCTTATAAATAGTGAGATAAAACTCATTTAAAGCATAAAAGACTGTTATACCTGTCTTTATCTTATCATGGAAATGTTAAAATGATCTTAGAAGCTTTGATAAAAAAGCCAAATCTCTGTTGTTGCAAAGTCATAGATGTTATTATTCAAACCTTGAGCATACTGTAGTGTTTCACAAAAGGATTTTAGGTACGGTGTAGAATAAAAGGCTCTTTTTTTGAACCTCATTTGGCAGGACATGACACAAATCCATTATCATCATTATGTGACACTTCAAATGCCAAAATGATCTGGTGTATATACAGTCAGTTGTCATGATGTTCTCATGTAAACCGGAAAGACTCAAGTCTTAGCCGAATTTGTCGTCTAAAATTGGCAGCTTCTCTCAGGTCTTATGTCAACTTGACATCAAAATGAAGGAAAGCCTGCAAGTGTTGTAGAAGTGTTAGTGTTGCAAACAAGAACGTCTTAGTTAGAAATAAGTCTCCATGCTAACAAAAGTAATAAAAAAAAACTAAAAAATTATAACCTGGACATTTTACCAGTTTTTTTTTTATTATTATTTTTTTTTACTGAGCACAAAGCCAGATATTTCTGTTCCTTTTTCTGTTATTAACGAGATTGAGAGAGAGAGAGTCCTGGAATATGGCTGTGCCATCAAGGAAGAAACACTGCATAGATGTGATAACCTGGTCATTCAGTACATTCAGGTCCTCAGCTGACTTCATTTTATTGCCACTCAATGTTGCTGAGTCTAGACCTGACCGACTGAAGCGACCCCAGATCATAACACTGTCTCCAGAGGCTTGTACAGTGGACACTATGCATGATGGGTGCATCGCATTTTCCTTCTTGCCATGTCACACCCATCGCTCTGGAGTAGGGTCAATCTGGAGTCATTATATCTCATGATATTTTTGTTTCATTGCTCCAAATCCAATCTTTATGCTCCCTAGCAAACTAAAGACTTTTTTTTCCTGATTAGTTTCAACATTAAGTGGTTTTCATAATGTTGCACAGCTGTTCACAATCCTGTTGAAATGTGGTTACTTTCATTATTAAACAAAGCTGTTATTTCTACTGTTTAATTTCTTTTTTATAATGCAACCTAATCATTATCTAAGTGATGACTAATCATGATTTTTTTAAACAAACAACCCATGCCAGTAAAGGTATAGCAATCCATCAATATCCAACATAACAGTATGTACATACTGTACAGTATCACCTGTATGTACTGTAGGTCATAATAAGTTACTAAAACAGGGTAGTTTGGGGAACATTGCCCATAGATCATATACCTGATAAATTCAAAAAGATGAATACAATAAAGACAGAAACCAACAACATAAGAAAGGGGGAAAAAAAGGTATTTAGGGGTCTATATTTGTCGTATGGATAACATACTGTAAATCTCAATCAATGGATCCCATTTACTTTAAAATAATTTCCACAACTCCATCATCCTCTACTTATCGTTCCATGGTCATGAACAAAATTTAAATATTAGGCTTGTTTTTTAAATGCATACAGTAATGTTCAGGCTGATGGTTAGAACCCTTAAGCTTGTTAATTTTCTTGAATTTTCCAACAAGTTAAACACATTTACCCCAAGATCACATTATTTTAGCAATAAAAGCATAAAAAAATTAACCAATAAAAAATATAACCACAAAATGGTGATAATGGAGGACCCCTTAAAACAACCTCTAAACAAACACTTTCCACACACACACACACATACACTTAACTATCCTCACTAACAACCCTACACCCGCCACCCCCAGACCAAACCAACATCCGCCAACCCAACACTCTCAGCACCTCTTCACCCACCACCCAACCTCCAACACCCACAAAGACAAACATACTGTACAGAAAAAATAAACTAGCAAAGACGATGGTTTAGCAGCAAACTTCCAGGGTTTAATAATGTGTTGTACAGTTCCTGTCCCAATTCCAGTCATTTAAAACCACCTTAGTTTATTTGTTTATAGTTATTGTTATTTTTATTATTTTTTTGCAACATACAATAACTCATAGATGTGATAATGAACTCTTGCAATGCTTTAACAACCTGGAACCTTTATTCTTTTGTTGGTTAATTTTTTTCACAGCTTAAAAATTTTTATTGATTTGGGTTAATTTGCCAATCAGAGGCTCAGGGGTCGAATGCCACTGTTCCCTTAACTCTACGCCCTATACCCTATACTTCCCAGCCACTGAGATGACGCAGGGCATCCTCAGTACTAGTCCCAAGCCTGGAAAAATGGGTGGGTTGGAACAGAAGGGGCATCTGGCATAAAACCTGTGCCAATAACTTGCAAATCGAATGATTCAATGTGCCAGCCTTGAGAAAGGATAAAAGCCCATGAAAAAAAAAAACATATTAGCAATTTGCAGTGATACAGTATAAAGGAAATTAAACACTTCAAGAGATTCTGTCTTTTGAAAACGATGAACCTCTGTGTGATTAGTGTAACGCTGTTTGAGTCACATTGGCCACATCAAACCGCTTTATCACAGATTCATTTCTTAAAACATACTCAAAAACATTCTCAGATCATATTGAGTCAGATCTGAATCTTCAATTAATACTACTGAATCGTCTTATCTACGCTTACTCCTTATTACTCATTTATATACAGTGTATTACATCAAGTTACTTATATCACACTGATCCACTTACATTAGTATCCTACTGCAATCTTTTGTTTCAACCAACATGTGGTTAAAACACATAATTTAGGATACTGAGGTTAATATTAGGGTAAAACGTAGGTGTAACATAGGCAAGAAATGTTTCTCTGCATTGATGTTGAAGTCAACAGAAATACCCTGATAATATAATAATATCACTGTGTGTGGGTTTGTGTGAGCAAGGGGAAAAAAAAAATCCCATGCCATGCATACCATATAAGGAAGGAATCTGGCTCCCCTGTAAATGCCATATGTGAATGTCTAACAGATAAAGAGGACTCCAGTGAATGCAGCACATTTTGGCAAGAAACTCTCGTCTCCAATCATTTCCAACACCCAAATAAAACCTTCCAGCCTTCCTCCCAGCATAAGCAGCACAGTGGACCACCCATGCATGCAGTTCCTTACAGGAACATAAATAGATTTCTGCACAGCTCGCAGCCTTATCGAATCAAACGTCTCCATGGGCTAACGGGCTAATGAAGTAATCACACTGACTCATACGTACGTGAAATGAAATCTGACTTTTTCCCTGCATACATACAGTAACAGTGATGATACAGTAATATATTGCTGTATATTCAATATACCGCATATCATCATTCATTTCACGAGGTCGTTCACCCCGTCTCAAGTTTTCATCAGTGCATTAACAACTAAACACAGATACAGTATGGATGTGTGACACAAAGGATTTTAGCCTTTGCTTTTCTATTTGGCGTCTGTTTTTGGAGTTAGTTTTCAAATAATCCTCTTAATATTCATAAATTAAAGCAACTTACAGTATATTAATCTTCCTTGAATAGCGGTTACGGCAACAGGTGCATGTGTGGAGACTTGAGGCAAACCTGGTTGAAATGTTTTATTATATCACCAAGGAAATATTTGTCAGTCAGTATCTGATTACAAACTGAATTCATCATCATGTTATAAGGTTAGCCATGACATGTAGCTTTCCAACAATATGATCAATACGTGATGTTGAGTTTGTAAAGAAATCATAAACCATAAGTTAGCATAAGTTTTTTAATAATAACTTTATACATTATTATTATTATTATTATTATTATTATTATTATTATTATTATTATTATTATTATTCATAATAATCATCATGCAGCATATGAATATGCCAAAATAACCCTTTTAATTAGTTCATTAATTAATTTACTTACTTACCCACTCACTCACATACTTACTTACTTACTTATACCTTTTACTAGAATTCATCCAAAGTAATATCCAGTAAGTTTTCCCAGACATATTTTTAACTAGACAGAGTATCCAGCAATAAATAACTTGCGGACAGAGGTGGAAAGAGTAATAAAATGTTGTACTTAAGTAAAAGTACTGTTACTTTAGTGAACTTTTATTGAAGTACAAGTAAAGTTACCCTTATAAAAATCTACTCAAGTAAAAGTAAAAAGTAGCTCATTAAAAATTAGAGTAAAAGTTACTGAGTTACTTTTTTTTTTTTTTTTACAGCGGGGGTGGGATGTTTGAGGTCAGAAATAATTTGTCATTATTTGCAGACAAATCTTTGCTCTGTCTGATCCACGTTCATGACTGTTTCTCTGCTCATTAATATTCTGTAGTACTTACTATTTTTAATGTTTTCTGTAGGCGAATGGCAAGCGGTGAAGAAAAAAGGTTAGTATCTAAAGCTCACCTGGTTAAGGTGATTACCAACCGTACAACTGTCAAACACATAGGAGTTTCAGTATAATAATAAAGAAGAACAAGATTAATAATTATAATAAAGAGTTGAGTATACTGTATACATTGTTAATTTTGTCTCAGCTTTTGTCTTTGGATGAAAATTAATAATTTTTATTGTTTTTTTTTTTTAATTATGTCTACATTCATCTGACAAAAAGGGGGAATCAAACAAATAAACACCAATCAAGGAATCAAACAAACAAATAAACCAACAAACAATCAAACAAAAATTATAAATTATAAATAAATGATTAATGAATAAGCAAATATTTAATCAAACAAGAAATTATTTATAAATCCATAAATCAGTTGAACAAATAGAGAACAACCACTTAAACTGTGAAGTAAACAGGAAATAATTGATTAATCAGTTCAACAAACAAGCAATCAAACAATCAATTAATCAATGAAATAACCAACCAACCAAACAAGTATTAATTGGGTAAATAAACAAACATGCAAACAAACAACTTGTCAGCTATACAAAAAAAGCAAAAAATTTTACCAGACAAATAAATAAACAAAAAACAATTTATCAATAATACCATCCAACAAACAATTGATTTATTAGACAAAAAAAAAGTTATTATTCAAACAAGCAAGCAAACTATTTATTTATAAATAAATAATGCCTCCTCACAGTAATAATCATAATAATGATATAATGCACGTCTTGCTTATTAAGGCTACCTATAACAAATATTTACTACATTTATATTCGTAAATAGTTTTAATGGAACATGTTAAATAAAAAAAACAAGTTCTCTAAAATATAAGTACTAAATATACTATTAAGCAAACAAGTGTGCCAACAGCTTTTAGGAATTTAGAGAGAAAATACAATTCATGCCAGTCAGGTTCACAACACATTTTAAATTAACAACCTGATTGCACTAATCTCTTATATTAGCACTGATTAATGTTCCCTTTGAGGGAAATGCATTACGCTTTCACACAGTACCCAGAATTCTTTGAAACGCAGTACTTTAAATTGATGCTGAATGGATAATCATGCCATAAAAACATGACCTGTTCATCGTGTAATCCTTCAAAAATGAAGCGGTAAATTAAAAAGCAAAGTGCCTTGTAATTTTTACATATGCTTTAGGATTGTGTTGTAGAAACATCACAGCAGTACACGGCTGGTGAAGCCGCACTATATTGTATGAAGTCTGCGTGAAGGGAAATGCCATTAGCATATCTGAAACGTTGTTTTACACTCACTTATTTAATCATGAATTTATGTTACATGCAAATTAAAAATTCCCAACATTAATGCCACTTTCCTTCCTCATTATTGCAGGAGAATTTCTACCAGCAAGAAAAAAAGGTTTGTGATTTATGAAAATAATAGACCTGCAAATCAAAAAGATCAAAAGGTGAAAGGATATTAAAAATAACCCTGACATTTTAGTCTTTTCTTTTTCAAAATTGTTTTTCTCGTGAATTACAAAATGAATGCATGTACCCTATTAGCACATTGGTGAGAAAGTAATTAGCATTAAAGCAATGAGCATGTCACTCCATTATCCGTTAACAGCTTTATGAGATGATCGTTAAATCTTTGTGCTCAAAATACAGCTGTGACAGCACACACTTCTAAAACCTTTCAGCTTCAGCTAATTTAGGCGACATAATGAAGAGGGGAGTTTGTGAATACAGAGTAATCCCACTTTTGTACTGTGTAGACATTTTCATTTAATTAAACATCCTTTTTCGCAAATGGTGCTTTCATAGTCACTAATGCTTGCTTTTCTTAATCACATTTAACCTCATCTTATACCACAGCGTTGAATTTTCCATTCTGATTGGACAGGTGCCGATTAGTTTTCTATAAAAGCAACTCTAATGGTCATTTCCTGCTGTAATTGAAATTGCGGGTTTTTGCCATAGACAGACCCTCCCCAGAGCCACATGATTAAAAAGTGCCCTAATGACTAAAAAGTTGCCACATGATTAAAAGGTGCCTTAATTAAAAAGCATGAAGAAACTACCCTTAAGGGTGGGGTAGGTAGGGTAATATTGAAGTAGATAACATGATAGCATAATACAGTGGAGGGAAGTGCTCAAAAGGCTGCTGGAAAAAAGAAGAAGCAGAAACAACCTCCATAAAATGACCACTAGGTTGCTGCTACGCTTGGGAAAAAAAAAAAAAACATGATAAAGTGCATTCATTCTAAGGTGCCTCTACATTCATGAAAAAATGAGATATACTGTAATGCCCCAAAGGGTCCTCATGTTTGCAAATAAACATGAGGAAGATGCTTTTCAGTGGAAAATGCATGATGGAGTGCTTTATGTGGTTTCCAAAACATGAGAAAGCACTCTTTATGTTGCCCTTCCAATGGAAAATAAAAGATGTAGTGCCCTATTGGGTTCCCACTCATGTACTGTAACTAAAAAAGATGACGCGCCCACTTTATTAGAGTACTTGTGATGGGATGTGATGGCTGCCATATGGGGCTGCCATGTTTGCAAAGAAACATAAAGAAATGCCCTCTAGGGTGTCTACAGTATACGGTGCAGAATACTAGGGTGGACTTTTAGTGGAGAAAATAAGAAATACTCTATAGGATTATCTGTGTGTTAAAAAAAACAAAAACATTTTACACCATTTGGCCGACACTGTTATCAAGAGCGACCTACAATTTAATCTTATTATGCTGTACATCTGAGCAGTTGGAGGTTAAGGCACTTGCTCAAGGGATATATAGTGATAGCTTGGTGGTAGTGAAGTTTAAACCTGGGACCTTACAGTCAGTAGTACAATACCTTAACCACTGAGCTACCCCTGCCCAAACACGATGACATGCCCCTTATTTGACACTATCAAAGGTTTTTCATATTTGCATAAATAAACCCATAAATAAATAAAATGAATGAAACCCATGATGACATGACCTCTAGAGATCCTATACAGTGGGAATTATGATACAATTCCCTATAGGATTCCTGTACATACAGTACAAAGAAACACGATAAAATGATAAAAGTATAATGTGTCATGGTATCAATGACATGTTGCTATGGTATAAGAAGAGTAAAGCACCCCATGGTGTGTTGTTAGTATCATATCATCCAATCATGTATTATTTTAGTTTAACAGCATGCCCCGTTGTGTCCTATTCTTTATTTCAATCTGAACTACTTGTGGCAGCACGGTGGCTTAGTGGTTAGCACTGTTGCCCGGGTTCGATTCCCACCTGTGTGTGCATGGAGTGTTCTCCCGTGTTTGGTGGGTTTTCTCTGGGTACTCCGGTTTGCTCCCACATTCCAAAGGGAACAGAGAACAGAGGGTATGGCGTTATAGCGTTTCCAAATTGCCCGTAGTGTGTGCCATGTGATGGGTTGTCACCCTGTCCAGGGTGTACCATGCCTGGTGCCCTAAATCTCCTGGGATAGACTCCAGGTGTCCCGGGCCCTGTATACAGGATAAAGCGGTATAGACAATGAGAGATTCAGTAAGTGAGTTATTTTTAAGCATTTTCCATGTTTTTTTTTTAATATAGATTTTTTTTTAATCATTCATGAAAAGAGGCTACAATAATTATTTTAGAATTCATGCCTGATTTGACTTTCCACAAAGTATTTAATATTGTCAAATTAGAATTTTATCTACTTGTTTGGTTGCAAAAGTGTTTTTTTTTTTTATTATTAGATGAATAAACAGTTGATTGATTGTTGAGTTAGGCAGCATGTAAACACCTACACAATTACAGAATTTTCATGGAAGTGCTAAAAGCAGTAACAGATTATTATATAAAAAAGAAGCACATTGAATGCAATCACAGCTTATTTACACAGCAATTTTTAGCTAAAATTGCCAACCAATAAGGAGTAGGTGCATGCATCAGTATTAATCTCATTCAAAGCTTATGCAACATTTTGCAAGTTCAGGTGACATTCTTGCAACTGCAGCTTCTGGACCTAAGCATCATTGCTAATCTAACACATTTTAAATTATTTTTCTTTTAATCAGATTATATGTAGTTTTTTTAACCTAGCTTTTTTGTTTGTTTTGTACCTCATGTGTTCTGATATTTGTTACCTAAATGAGATAAACTATTTCAGTGGTAGAGCTGCAGGCAAAAGAAATCATTCAGAAGGAGGATGATGAGAAGAGGCTGAAGGAAGAGGAGGATGAAAAGGGGGAGGACAAGGAAGAGGAGGAGGCGGAAACTTCTGCAGTGGATGAGAAGGAGGAGAAAACAGAAGAGGATGAAGATGACGAGGAAGCAAAGCCTCCCAAAAAGTCTCAGGTAGAGACAAAAGAAAAGAAGAAGAAAAGAGATGAAGGTGAGGAAGAAAAGTTAAAGCCTGAAGCAGGTGCGGAATTGAAGGAAAAGAAAGAAAAGAAGAAAGAAGTGAAGGAAAAGAAAGGAAAGGAGAAAGAGAGGGAAAAGGAAGAAAAGCAGATAGAAGAGAAGGAAAAGAAAGGAAAGGAGAAAGAAGAGAAGGAAAAGAAAGGAAAGGAGAAAGAGAGGGAAAAGGAAGAAAAGCTGATAGAAGAGAAGGAAAAGAAAGGAAAGGAGAAAGAAGAGAAGGAAAGGAAAGGAAAGGAGAAAGAAGTGAAGGAAAAGAAAGGAAAGGAGAAAGAAGAGGAGAAGAAAGGAAAGGAGAAAGAAGAGAAGGAAAAGAAAGGAAAGGAGAAAGAAGAGAAGGAAAAGAAAGGAAAGGAGAAAGAAGAGAGGGAAAAGGAAGAAAAG
>JAOVVA010000035.1:9349034-9360071 GCA_028565275.1 Leiocassis micropogon
TTTTCATATCCCAGGCAAAGCGCAGGGTCATATAGAGTTAGAACCATTGCTCAAGGGCCGAACTGAACTTCCTATCACTAACCCAGTGCCTTAGCCATTTGAGCCACAACTACACCAATGTGATCTACAATACTTTTGTTAAATAAAAGTTATATAAATCCATTTAGCTCTAACATATTTTTCAAGTTGCATTTTTATGGTATCTGCTTGGGCAGCACTTTTTTAGGTTTTCAGTGCCATGTCATCTTTCATGTTGTAAAACATTAAATCCTGAACAATCCCACAAACTAACTTTTTTTTTTTTTGCATGTATAAAAACTGACTGCTTTTTTGAAAATATTAGTTTAGCTGAATAGCATTCCCATATGTTTAGTGCTAATTTATAATATTAATATTTTAATTCATATATTAATTTTTAAATATTGAATAGATTCTTCAATGAGATTATACATTATACTGAAAGTAGTGTCAAGTTGCTAGTCTACACCAAATGATATAAACTTGATGTGTACTTTCCCGTGTGTTGAAATAACACTTTAAAAATTATACATTTCTGTAATTATTTCAGAAAGCGTTGATGTAGTGGCCCCACTGCAAGATCGTAAGTGTCTTATAATTATAATTATGCTACAAAACAATGCATACGACAAGAAAATGTGAATTGCTTAAATTCTTTCATACCACATTGCAGTCCCAGCATGCCGCCCAACGCCGGTGTACTGCCCAGCTCCACCCGGCTGGTACGGTAAGTACACTGGCATCATGATGTACGGTACAAGAACTTATGTGTTTTAATTTGACTAAAATTTTCATCTCATTCACTATCTACTTTGCAGTGCATCACATAGTCTCAGATAGTCCATTACCACCGACGCCTGTGCGAGGTATTAAAAGCCGCTTCACTTCAATTAGTGTGGATCATTTATTTCACAACTGACGAAGCTAATGCATGAGATAATGCAGCATCTGAGCAATAAAGCTTGAGTAATTAATTTGCTTATGCATGTGTATGTGTAATGTTACATCAGAAAAAGTAAGCCTGGCCTTAAAATATTTACCCCATGGACTTAACTGAGATTGTATTTCACATATTTTCAATTGCATACAGTATGTTACAATATTTATTCCCATTTAGAGTTGCATTTATTTTTGGTCCAAATCTTATGGCCCCACAGCTGTTTAGTCCCAAACCTGGGAGTTCTCATCACATGAAACATGTGGAAATGCTCCTACTTTAACTACTGTATTTACAACCATTTCAGGTGTTTAAGTGACATAATGATTAAACGTATAATGATTTTAACCAGACATATTTTCCCTTTATAATTCCAGGTATTAAGAAAAACATTGGATATTTTTTAAGCCAATTCCAAAAATATCAAACTTCCAAAAGTTTTCTAGATTTGAATCAGACCAGTAATTTCTCCCCATTTGGAAATACAGTAACATCCTGTCCACGACCATGGGATACCGACATAGTTGTTTAAGAAATGAGAAGAATTATTACCAGCTGAAACATCATATTCTCTGTAGAAAGTAGCCAATTAATTTTTATTTATTTATTTTACTAAATAATTATTTTATTTTTATCTTATTTGACCAAGTTGTGTAAATAATAATAAGAATAATGATATATGTCAATGAGATTTTGTCGAATTCTGTCGAATTTTGCTATATATATAAATATACACTGACTGTATATACTGTATACTCTGCACATAACATAACATAATACAAATTTTGAAAATGCATCTGTAAAATGCTTACAGTTAGTGCAAGCAGGCCCTATAAAATCTTATATTGTTGGTTGTGAATTATTATTATTATTATTATTATTATTATTATTATTATTATTATTATTATTATTATTATGCCATTTTTGGGAAGAAATGTTATAAATGGAATTAATACCTAAATCTGAAAAAAGACTGATATGTCTGAAATTTTTGATACTATAAATCCATACATAGTTGAATGGAATTCACTTGTGGGGAAATTACAGTGTCAGTTTTTCTTGGTATGAATATACAGTAGATCTTTATTCCTTAAGTACTGATTTACGAGGTTGATTTGATTATGACATCAAGTTAACCTTTTTGTGTTACATTTTTTTCATGCCATCAAAATATTTACTATAAAAACAACTAGGGGGTGAATACTTACGCAAGGTGCTGTACAGCGACTGGAGTATTTGTGCGTGTTTTGACTTTTCATTTCAAGGTGGTTCATTACTTTTTTTCTTTTTTTTTATTAATTTAAACCCTTTTTACATTAGTTAAAGCAGTGGCTATGACTTATTTAACATTTTCCTCATCTTCCATTTCCTAAAAAAGACTCCTCATTATTCTAGTGGCTGGAATTGATATTTAATGGTGTAGGAAACAATTCAGGCACTATTTTTAGACTGAGGGAATGATTAGTGAGTAATTAGTACTGCTCCTGTGCCAGAGTAATTAGTGGGATTAAAACTCATTATTAAACCTGGAATTGCAATATGTTTGTGTTTTCCTTTTGTGTGCTGTTTATGTCTTGCTTAGCAAATAAGCCAGAATGCACAGCTAATGTCTATGACACTAATAAACCTATCTGGGGACTCAATTTTGTAGTCGTCCTGATGCATATGATATACTAAAAGGGTTGTATATTGTAGTATTTGGGCTTCATTTTTAACCTGTCATGTTTCATCTCTTCCTGCCCTCATAATGCATGAGCTTCAATGAAAGAGAAAAAAGCAGAAGATAAAATAAACAGAGTCTCCAGACTGTCTGGGGTCGTGTCTTCATATCGTCATCCCATTCAGCATTGTGTTGTTCAACCCTGAAATGACTCTCGACTTGCTGTGCCTCATTTGAAAATTTCTTCTTACACCCACAGTTACTAAAATTTTGCCCATTCTGGCATTTTTTCTTTCCTTTAGAGACACAATATGCTACAATATCGACTCATGCAGTCACGCTTCAAAGGGAAGGTATGTCTTTGTCTTGGCAACTGAATATTTTTCTCCTTTATACACAGGTTAAAACTAATAAACCATGTGAGTCAGACATTTTATATACATTATATATAAATTGTTCTGAATTTTGGACTGGTGTAACAGAAAAAGTGTCCAACCTATTATGGCCATCCATGGCTGGAAGTTGGATGTGATCTCAAGAAGAATTATCTTTCCGCTATCCATTACAGCACCACTAGCCAAGCATGAGTGTTTGTGAGCTCAAAAAAGGTGGAGAACGACTTTCTCCAACTATGTTATGCTGCCCCCTGATGTTGCATAAGCAGCAGTTAGAAAGTATATGGTTGTTTGGTCTTTACATGCCTTAGAGCCTTAACCTTTGGTTAGTAGCTGTTGGGTAATAAGGGAGAGCTCACTGATGGGAGGGAATTGTCCATGGCTAAATGGGTGGTACCATACTGTAGCTTAGTGGCTAGCACTGTCATCTTGCACCTCCAGAGTCTGGGTTTGTTTCCTGCCTGTGGTCGGTGTGCATGGAGTTTACATGTTCTCCCCAAGCTTAGTGGGTTTCCTTTGGGAACTCTGGTTTCCTCCCACAGTCCAAAGGCGTTCAGATTAGACTGATTGGTGTTCCCAAATTGTGTTTGCAAATGGACTAAAATGTAAAATGGAAATAAATACAATGGTAATCACCACTGCCCTCCAATGTCCCTAGCTGGCCTACAGAGGTTCCTACTGTAGATAAATGGATGGTAATTGGGGGGAGGGACAAACAAACAAACAAACAAACAAACAAACAATAAATAAATAAATTGCTCTGAAATGTAATATATTTGGTTAATGATTTAGGTTAATCAAAGTTTATTTTATGGCCATGAAATACTTAACTTCAAGTAAATATAGTACTGAAAATGAATTAACGTCTGAAAGCAATTGAAGGCAGTTGTTGTTAAACAGTTATGACCATGTAAACCTAACCAAAAAGACGACTTCAGTATTGAAATGACAGCTACTGTATAGATGAAATGGCCTCAGTGGGCTTATTACATTGATCTACCGTTAGCCGGTATCACTTTAAGTGACGTTTTCCCTCTCATTCCCACCAAATTAAACTGGAGGCTCTAATGTTCCCACAGTTCAATTAAATCATGGGCTTGAGTTACACAATTCATTCATTTGACATTATTATGTTGTGGTCACAAGATACTAAGTTTGCGGTTTCAATAAATTAACTTGTGTTCGCAATGTATTAATAATTAACATCATGTTACCTCAGAGTCTCTATACAAAAGATGAAGACGAAAATAAATGTAGCTACAGAGCAAGCCAGCCTACTTATGTGACAGTCTATAATGTGGCCTAAATTTATTCGATTAAAACACTCCCCTAAATTATTCACTCTAATTCGCCTTAACCCTGAACATCTTTTCCTTCCCCTCATACCTGTTTATACTCATTGTCCTCATTTGATTTTATTGTTGTTGCATTGCTGTATCTGTTATAAACTTCTTTTTAGGCTTATTTATTAATATCAAACAACAATATACACATTTCTTCATTTAAAAAATAATTTTATATCCCTTATGTGAAGCCCCAACTCTATAGTTACACAATATTCTTTATAATAATTTTAAATCCAGATGCTGACCAAGAGAAACTGAAACAAGCTACAAAAAGGAAAGGTAAAGAATTTAACAAATAAAGCATGATGGTTCTTGATTGTCTTCTTTCTCTCAGTAATATGAATAATATCATGAATATAACTGAAGGTCCTCCTGAATATAATTTCAGTGCCTCCTGTTAAGAAACGCAAAGTAACACCTACAAGGAAAGGTACAGTAAGAACTAACAGCTGGCTGAAAATGGTATGAAAACTGATTTAGTTAGATTTTCAATTTTTTAGTTGACACATTTACAGAAATCCTGCCAGGGCTTGCATATTTATTTTTATTAAAAACACTGTATACTTTTTCTGCATTTATAGTTCCATTTATGCATTTTAAACTGCCAAGCCCTCCATTTTCCTCATGGGAAAATTTACATTTACAGCTTTATCCCTGACTGTTACAAACTGGAAATGTGGTTTATATAGTTTACTGTATGTGGAACATTTACCCTATACACTGCCTGGACAAAAAAAATGCTGTTTCTGAAGTTCACAAACTGTAGATGTACCCACTGTATACGAGGTGGTATCAAAAAGTTTCAAGACTAGTTTTGTAAGACACCAACAGATGGCAGCACAAGGCTGCTCGCACAGTCACAGGGCACACCGACCTTCATGTGCAACGGTTTGTCTTCTCAGTGGAAGAACCAATCATCTCCATGACCAACAAAGACGAGGCAGGTCCGCAGCTCAACCAAGTGCATGCCGATCGTCTTGTTCGACATTTCCGACATTGTGCATCGAGAATTCGTACCCAGGGGCCAGGCTGTCAATAGTGAATTCCCAATCTGCCTGGTTTTAAAGCATCTGAGGGAGGAAATATGGTCGAGCTTGTAAACAGACTTAATCTTGAAACTTTTTGATACACCCTCATATATGATACTGTATGTATATACACCCTCATATACAACCTCATGTATGATATGTATTGAGTCCAAATATCAGATTTTTTTTTTTTTGTGGGAATTCTCATTTTTATAATGACAACAAATTTAATAATAATGTTTTACTGTGTAATTACAAAATTCTGCCCTTAAAAGGGATTCTGATGTCCTGTAACATATTCTCTATGTGCTATGCAGACACTGTCTCAAAATTATTGAAAGTAAAGGCACCTGAGGAAAAAGTGAAACCTCAGAAAAGAAAAGGTAGGTGTTAATCTTTAAGAAACCACAAAACCCAATTAAACCATAAAACCCAAATATTATTCCACAGTCGTGAGCTTTTCTGTTGCATTCACACGTTACAGCTCAAGTGACTCCCAAAGAGAAGCTCAGACTGATCCCACACAGACGAGGTATATACAGTAAGCACATATTGTACATGTACAAAAAAAATCCTTAACTGAATCAAGTAACAAATATGACTGAACTTTATCTCCTGCAGAAGTAACAAGGCTGACCAAACCCATGAGATCATCTGGACCTGGTATGTTTCTTTTATGAATCTGAGCCTCTCAAAAAGTTGATCCTTTATCAACTGATGCTTCATCCTTGATTACTGATCATGAAATATTTGTTTCTACATATAGTAAAACGGAAGACCATAGTCATGGAGAAAGGTTAGTCTTAATTTAATTACATAATCCTTAACATTATACAGTATTTCTCTTACAATCTACTTCCTTTGTGTTCTGTTACAAATTATTGCACATTACAGGCTCAAATGTTGATTTACTTAAAGGTCAATCTGTATACAGCTATACGTCTAATAAATATGACATGCCTCAAAATGTAATTTTATTGTTATATCATAAGCACTCGTGTGCTTAATAGGTTTACCGAACATGAGAAAGCTCAAAGCATCTTAAAGGTCACTTGATAAGGCTCGTGATTACAATTAGATTAAAGGAAGAGATTTCATGCATATCACTCACATCCACTATAATAGGAACACCTGTACCCATGTTTATATACAGTTATCCATTTATTTAATCATGTGGCGTCAGCACAATGCATAAAATGATGCACATACAAGTGAAGAGCTTCAATTAGTGTTCACATGAAGCAAAGAAAAAGTGTGATCTCTGTTACTTGTGCCAGATGGACTGGTTTTATGTAGGGTTAGAGTAAAAAATAAATATAAAAATGGTAGGTATGTAGACTGAAAGATCAGGCTGATGAGAGAGATCAAAGGAGATTCTAAGGTGATCATGGGCACCAACTATCAAATTAGTTTGAGCCTGTACCCTTCTTTTAGCTGCTCCTGCCAAAGGGGTCGCCACAGCGGACCACCCAATCTGCACACAACTTGGCACAGATTTTACGCCAGATGCAACTCTTCCATTTTATCCAGATTTGGGACCGGCACTGCAATCAATGAAAGAGCGCGAGAGAGAGAGAGAGAGAGAGAGAGAAATCTGTTAAAAATATTCAAATATGGATATTTTTTTATCATTGTAAAATCCACTTGATTATATGCAGTATAATCCACTTGAATGTATTGTACATTTATATCCTTGCTGAGGATATACATGTAAATGTATTGAGGCAGCACGGATGTGTAGTAGTTAGCACTGTCGCCTTGCATCTCCAGGGTTTGGGTTCGATTCCCGTCTCTGTGTGCATGGAGTTTCCATGTTCTCCCCATGCTTGGTGGGTTTTCTCCGGGTACACCGGTTTCCTCCCACAGTCCAAAGACATGCAGATTAGGATAATTGGTGTTCCCAAATTGCCCGTAGTGTGTGAATGTGTGTGCGATGGATTGGAACCCTGTCCATGCCCTAAGTCTCCTTGGATGGGCTCCAGGCCCCCCGCGACTCTGAATACTGGATTAAGCGGTATAGAGGATGAGTGAGTGAGTGAGTAAATGTGTTGATGTTTGCAGTGTATTACCTCCATTGCCAGCAGAAAGTTGTGATTCGGGTCACACTTTTTAGTTTCAATAAGATTAATTAATTTGCTTCCTCCTGGTTCTCTGGTTTCCTCCTACTTCCAAAAACATGCTGGCACTCAAATGAAAATGAAAATAGACAAATGAATAAGTGAATGAATGACTAAATCATCAAAGACAGCAAAGACAGGAAGCTTACAATGATAGACAGAGCAGGATGACTAATATTCTTTACCTAATAACCATATAAACGCTGATCGGTCCACCAAATTTTTCTAATGAACATTGAAATCAGGAATGAAACCAGTTTTTACAATGATTTCTTCCATCAATGTGTATTACTCCAATTCAAATACTGTAATCCTCATAAGAGCAAAATCAATTTGTGCACAAAACCAGATTTATATTATCTTTCTTCACTTATTAGTATTAACATTCAAATACTGAATACACTCCAAGGTATTATTTTGGTTTTAATGGCTTTAAAAAAAAATAAGCTTCTGTCAAGATAGACACTCACAATCCCCCTGAGAGACAGGTCCCTATTATAAAAACCCACATTTACTTTGAAAGCCTCTGTGTGTGTGTGTGTGTGTGTGTGTGTGTGAGACGAAGAACAAACTTGTCTGTCATGATAATTTGACGAGTCATCTCGTGCTGCAGTTTGAAGGGGAGCAATTATATAATATTTATAAAGCAGGAGTAAATCCAGCTGATGCCATTAGAGGTAATTTCATCCGTCATAAATTAATCACCTGAAGCAATGCAAAACATTTTTCTTCAAAAACAGAGTTGTTAGTACATAATTTGTACAAACTACGTTCCTCTCATTCCACTTACTTTGATCAGCCCTCTATGTGTAATAGGTAATCATGGAATCAATCAAAAATAATTATAACGCTCACAGTTTAGTCACAGTTTAATGATTCAAAGCCTTGAGTTTTGAACATGCATTAAAATATAATTCTGCATAAATAAGTCATTTATTTTATTTGTAGCCTAAGTTAAATTTATTCATTAAAACTCTAATGTTTTGTTTATTTACTTATTTCAAAAGGAAAAGAAGAGAAGAAAGGCGTCAAAGACACGAAGCCAACAGTTGTGGGTAGGTGAATAAGCTGCAGGCTTTTTTCACTTTTATGACATATTTGCTGCTTCTTGTTTCTTTTCACTTTAGGGCAATCTGGAATGAACTGCTTATAGCATCTTATTCAAGTAAACAAAGATAAAAAAAAAAAAAAAAACATTTTTTAACCTGAAGAGCACAGGGAAGGGGTGTTGTATAAATCTTGCTAATGAATGACTTCAGGAATCACTGGGTTTAAATTATCTTTAGTTCTCTTGAAGCTTTCGGCTCATATGCTATTTAAATGCTGAATGCAGTCGACATGATCTGATTAATTAGTAAATTAATCTCATTGTTGAGTGTAAGAGGAAACTAAACACCCTGCTACATGTGCCCTGTCATATCGGATAATGATTGATAGAACAGATGCGACATGATAGATCTTGGTCATAATGTAACATGCTGATCTACCTTGATCCAATATTATTATTATTATTATTATTATTATTATTATTATTATTATTATTATTATTTGTGTGTGTGTACAGTAACCTTACAATAATTTTCTCATTTGGATGTATTGATAGATAAAACCAAAAGCAAGCCAACAAAAGCAAAACAAGCTACACTTCCAGGTAAGCATCAGTTATTAATTCATTAGTTAATTGTCGAAATATAAAGCGGAAAGACTAGAACTATTTAATTCAGAGACAAAAGCACTCATGAGTTATATCAATTTTTTTTTAGCAAAAGTGGCCAGCACCATGTCTGTGAAAGGTAACCTGCACACAGAAACTGGGTGTGGTCTTTCAGGAAAATAATCATTTACAAGGTGGTGTGAAGGCAAAGCACGATTATGTCATGGTTACATCACGATTGTCATCGCTTTGAAACTGATGTGTCGCCTATAACAGAACATCATGAAATGAATTATTCTACTGTATTTATTCTTACAGTATACCACAGCACACAGTATAATCAATTATTACTTTATCTTATGATACACCATATATTTTATACATCAATAGTTACATTTAATGTTGTGGAATATCAACATCTCCTTATGAAGCAACAAACAAAGCAAAACAAAACAAAAAACTCCCATATAAACAATGACACATTGTTTTTTCCTATTATCTCAAACATACACCATACCAACATACCCCGTGAATGAATGCATGTATATACAGTACCAGTCAAATGCGTGGACACACCTTCTTATTCAGTGTCTTCGTATTATGTAGTCAACAAGAATATGGTTAATAACCTAGAATATCTTTGGTATTTTTTATTCTTGAAAGTACAGTAGCCACGTTTTGTTTTCATGACAGCGTTGCACAAACTGGCATTCTTGCATTCAATCAGACTTACTGTATGAGGGTAGTCACCTGGAATGGTTTCCCAACAATCTTGTATTAGTTCCCAGAGGTGTTGAATACTTGTTGGCAGCATTTCCTTCCCTCTCCAGTCCAACTCATGCCAAACCATCTCAATTGGATTTAGATTGGGTGCTTGTGTAGGCCAGGTCATCTGATGCAGCACTCCATCACTACACTGATGGTCTTCTTGGACAAATTGCATCTTACATAACCGAGAGGTGTGTTTGGGGTCATTGTCCCGTTGGAGAACAAATATGGTGACACTAAGTCTAGACACTAAATATGGTCTTGACTAAGTCATCAAATGTGAAAAGCAAAGCACCCCCGCACCATCACACCTCCTCATCCATGCTTTACAGTAGGACCCACACATTTAGGAACCGTCTGTTCACCCTCCATATGTCTAACACACAGCCGTTAGAACCAAAAATCTCACATTTGAACCCATCAGACTAAATGACAGTTTTCCACTGGTCTAACTTCCATTACTGTGTTTCTTGGCCCAAACAAATGTCTTCTGCTTGTTGTTCTTCTGAAGTAATGGTTCCTCTGCCGCAATTCAACCACGACGGCCTGAGACACAGTCTTCTCTAAACAGTGCATGTTGAAATATGTTTGCCGCTTGCATTTACGTGGGTTCTAATCAGAGGTGCTGTAAATTGACGGTTTCTGAGGCTGGTCATTCGAATAAACTTATCCTCTGCAGGAAAGGTAGCTCTTGGTCTTTCTTTCCTGTGATGGTCCTCATGAAAGCCAGTTTCATCATAGAGTTCATGAGATTTTTTGGACTGACTGACTTTCATTTCTTAAAGTAATGATGGACTGTATTTTCTCTTTACTTAGTATTTCTTGCCACAATATGGATTTGTACAGTAGTTGTAGTAGCACTAATAGGACTATTGACACCATACCCAGTTCTTCTGCACAAGACACTTGATGGTCTAAAGCACATAAAGAAGGCAGGAAAGTCACAAACTAACTGCTGACAAGGCAAACATGTGAATAGAAAACCATTCAAATGGTAAATCTGATGAGAGAATGTCATACATATACCAAGCTGTCATTGAAACTAAATTTAGCTACATTGAACAAATCTAAAATATAAAACATATTCTGGGTTGTTTAACACTTTTTAGCACAA
>JAOVVA010000035.1:9393959-9406505 GCA_028565275.1 Leiocassis micropogon
TTGGATTTTTACAACATTATTGTTGAAATACACAGTCCTGAAAAAGGGGCGTTTCTTTTTTTGCTGAGTATATATAGCAGGGCCCCCAAAAGTTGTTATCTATGTCCTTTTTTAAAACTCTAGTTGAATTAAATAAAGCAATGTGTAGTATTATGTTTCCTCTCAAGATGTCAGTAGTCTCACTGATATATTTTTTATATTGAAATGTGCATGAATTTTTTCGCACCCCTCTGTATACTGTATGTATACTCTCCCTTTCACAACATTCTACTGTACATACTAAAATCGCAATGTTGTTATTGGCACAATCCAGCCAAGAAAGATTGCAAAAAATAGATCTAATTGCCGGAGTCTGGTAAACACATTTATTTTTAGATTTAGTAAAAAAAAAATATTCAAAACAAACAAGCAAGTAAAGAAAGAAAGTGAGTTACTGGGGCTAAATGCCACCCCAATCAGGTGCCCAAAACTAAGGAAGTACATAACAGTCTTTGATCTCTCAGTCATACAAACCCATGCTTTCACTCACAGGAGGAACACCTCAGCACACATAGCAGAAATGACATCCCTACTCAAAGCTAATCTGTGTTTTGTGTACGTGATAAGCACACACACACACACACACACACACACACACACACACACACACACACACACACACTCATTTGTCCGATTCCATTAAATCAAATCTAATCGAGCCCATATGCCAACAAATACTTTCTTTCACCTACTAATTCAGTGTCACGTAACCTTTCGACTTATTCCAAATTTCAAAAATATGGCACTTCTGATAACACATTGTAGGAGGTGACACATACAGGAGTCCTTTACTATCATTTCTATGCATCACTTTTGTTTTCCGTTCAAAACGACTACAAAAGCACCATCCCACTCAGTCTGTGAATGACGCATTCTGGAGGCAAGATGCTAATGGCGGCGATCAATTATTCACCAGCTAATCTGTCTGAAGAGGCGCTGGAATGTGGAAGGGGCTCATCATAGGCCGGTATTAAAATTCAGTCAACAGGCTTCACTTGAAGCAGAATGCATGGGAAATCAAAGCTCGGCCCATACAAGGGGAAAAAAGCAATACCTTATATATAGTAGAAAAAGTAGAAAATAGTCTACGCACAACAACCATAGGTCAACAAATAAAACAACAAACTATTCACTTCCCACTTTACACAAGAGGTTGTACAAAACCTTTCTTTACTGCAACCTTACTTGAGCCAAGGTGATTAATGAAGCTAGCTAATGTGCTCATTAAAATATAAAGAACAGGCTCAGTAGTTTCCGTGCCTGCTTGTATGTCATGGAGTGTTCACCGCACTTAACTCATTCACTCATTGTCTAACCTTCATACAGGGTCATGGGGAGCCTAGAGCCTATCCCAGGAGACTTACAGCATGAGGCAGGGTACAACCTGGATGGGGTGCCAATCCATCGCAGGGCTCACACACTCAAGCACATTCACACACTATGGGCAATTTGGGAACGCCAATTAACCTTTGGACTGTGGGAGGAAACCAAAGTACCCGGAGGAAACCCACCAAGCACGAGGAGAACATGCAGAATCCACACACACAGAGGTGGATATCGAACCTGGTCGGGAATTGAACCCAGACCCTGGAGGTGCAAGGCGACAATGCTAACCACTAAGCCACCCTACTAGAATTAACAAAACTTAAAATGGATGAGAAAGATCAATCTTAATATCAAAATGAGCAGGCAGTTAAGATTTTAAAGCAATTTCCATGTTGGTGGTTTATTTTGAAAGGATATGTTTTTTTTTTTTCCAAGTCTATCTTAAATTTGAGGTGCATATGAGGTGCATTATCTTGGTCGTTATAAATTTTCCTGCTCTGTAAAGCCACCTTGAAGTTTGTCACCCGGAATGTGAGTACAATGTAAGTAATTCAAAGGGTCAAATTCTGCAACCCTCGTTCTAAGCAAAAATGCATTCCATAGTTCAGCTGAGACTCCTAAAGATTTTGTACTTCCACTGAGCTACTGTACACTGTGCAAGTTGGCAGTTTTCAAAGTACTTTGTATTTATTATAACTTTTTACTCTTTTTCACTGAAAGTAGCTGTAGCTGTATAGATGGGCATATTGTACTGTACTTATATGCACCTCAGTTTTACTAAGACAGGTTTTTTTTAATTTTTTTATTCCAACTATCTCTTTGTGGTTTTGAAAATGTAAAGGATACTATTGCAATGCAATATAATTAACTTGGCATATAGCAATAAACATTTAAAGCAGCAATGTGACCAGAACCAGACCATTACTTTTTTTTAAATTATTTTATTTTATGAGAAAGCAAACACCCATTTTTTTAATATCAAGTGCAAAACAATGTGGTGCCACCTCACAGATTCACATGTACTTTGCATGGCTATGTGAACTCCTCTGGGATATCTGGTTTCTTCCCACTCTCTCAAGTATGCATGGTGCCATGTGATGGTCTTGTATCCCAACCTGCTCTACCTAACAATCAGTCTTCCTAGAATAGGGTTTGGATTCTCCTGGAGCCAGACTGTAATAAAAACCCTTATTAAGGTTATAACCTTGTGAAAGTGCTTATGTTGTTATATTGACAAGTCATTTCTTTCTTTTAAATAACCTTACTTACTTTAGGTAGATTTTCAGCACTTGCATATGCATATTTACACAGTGCAAAATAATAATAATAATAATAATAATAATAATGTTTTTTTTTATAATATAATGTCATTTTATTATAAATATTCACATCTTAATTTTATTTCACACTGACACATACAGTAGCCAATCATCAATAAGGACATTTCCTTTAAGCTTTAAATAAGGCTATTTTTTTCTGTTGTTTGTTAATGTGTTCTCCCAAGAGTGAGCATGCTAACCAAACTTTGACTTTACATTTTCTTGGCTGGGTGAAAACCTTTACTTTTTGATATTTTACTCAATAGGGTTTGAAAATTCAGTGTATCATTGGCATTTGGTAGAGCTCATTATTCAGTATATAACTGTTTATGTGACATTTACAGACCTGTCCATGAATTATTCACTCCAGTCAACACTGAGAAAAAAAAACCCAAACATTGTACAGCATAACTAGTGTGTCCACTAATTACTAAGAATAATTTTTTTTCTCTAAAATTAGAACTGTACCAGGTGTAAAACTCTGTCCACAGCCCACATGCTACCCAGCTATGATAAGTAATCACAAAGGCACAATAGACGTCCCTAATTGACATGCAGACGAAGTTTCCAAGCCTCAGAACATAAGGCCAACGCTTGTTCGTGTACCTCACAGAGAGAATAGCTAATGCCCTTTACCAGACTGACTTCCTCAAGTTCAAGCATTTGCTTCAGACACAACATTACTATGCAATTCAAAGGCTGATTAGGATTATGCAATTCAAGTGGGGTGTCAGGGAAGCCAGAAAACAAATACAGCATGTAAAAAGGGGGGGATTTTTCATGAACCAAGGAAGGAGTGGAGAGCAGAGAAGAAGAAGTTATTTGCTTGTATGAGTTTAAATTGTTTTCAATTCATTTCATTATCATTATCGTTATCAATAAATGAAGATTAAATGTCTCATGAATACATCAGGTTCTCTTACAATAAGTCCAACATCTTGTTTGTCAACGAGATCACTGTACAAAGCGTTTGTTTGTTCAAGCTGCCTATCTTTGATCATTTCTTTGATGCTTGACATTTGATATTGGAATTATTAATCCCGATCATATGTGTTGGATAAATAAACGTAGGTTATTTTTCTATTCCATTACAGCTCTGGTGCATGTGTATTTATGTGTATAATTTCATTCCCGGGTTTTATATTTCATAAGCTTCAGCTAAATATGAAAGTTGATTATGCTCATGTACAGTACTTGCTCATACAGATCCAGTATAAAGGCGTTTAGCTTTCCAAATACAAAAATCCTAATCCCAGGACAATGTTAGGATTACTTTAACATATACTGCAGTAAGATCGGTAAGGAGCAAAACACATGAGAGCAGGCAGTTATGTGTAAATAATCAACAATGCATGGCTAGTTTCACACCAACTAATTCCATTATGTTCATGTAAACAGCACGTCTTGAAGTGTTTTACTGTTGGAACTACCGTCACAGCTGATATTATACAAAATTATCTTTTAAATTGGAGATTTTTAAAACAATGTGTTCAACGAAGTTAATTTCACATTTGAAAAATTTTATTTTATGTCCATAATTTAAAAATAACTGTAAAAAATGATGTTACCTGTAAGCCCTCGATGGCTAATCTCAGCATGCTTGGAGTAAGTTTAGAAGCTTGCTTAAATGTGAAATTACTCCAGTCGATGATCAACACAAATCCATTAACTTGGAGTTCTGGGTCTTCAATCATGGCCTCCAGCGACAACAAAATCGCTCGCAGTATATCCACAAAGGTGTACCTGAGAACACATACCAGGTTTTAAATAAAAGCAAACAACATCATCACTGCAGGTAAGAAACTGTGAAAATGCATTTTTCCTTGATTTTTCCACCACACTGTTTGATTGCATTATTCGGAGCTTATTGTATTGAGGCAGAGCAATACATCGGTACATCATGAAGGGCTTCAGCACAGAACTGTATTTGATCTGGCAAAGAAAATAAATAATAAAAGGAGACTGATGTCATTTTTAGAGGCGCTCGATTCAATCAGGCAAATTGAGACCTAGCATGACCTTCTTTGTACTTGACTCTTGTTTCTGAAAAGGACGCAGACTTTTCTACTCCCAAAGGTAATGTTGTGACTAGTTTGGATTCAAAGGCCCTTTAGACTCACGCTGTGTGCACTGTAGAGTCTAATGAGCCAGGATTCATCCATTTGCTACAAAATGTACACTTTTTTATTCGAGTCCACACAGTAGGATGCTGTAATTAAATCTACAGAATCTAAATGTTGATGAGTACTTGTATGATTCTTCCTGGTTTTTTTATTTATTTTTTTTTTTACATAAAACGCTTGCATTCATGTGTGCTATCTTTGGACCTGTCTTTCTGATACACAGATATTGTGACATGACTTGCAATATTTTGAATCCTGCGATGAGTCACAACTAAATTGACTTTCATTTCATTTCTCAAATCAAGCCATGATTTGATTTATCAAAAAAAAAAAAAAAAAAAAAGCTTATTTGGAATCTCTAAATCTTAAATCTCTGCACCTCTGTCCAGGATGCTCACAGGATCCCTTAAAATGATGTCATTTGCTGCAGGGTCAGAATTGCAAACGCCAGTGTTGCAATAATAAATGATATATTGCGGCCCAGCTTCATTAAATAAGAGTCATTGCCTTGTAGTTCATAATACACCTGATCCAAAACATTAACAGCTTGATAATAAGCCAATATGCTTAATGTAATGTTCTATAGCAAAGAAGAAAATCTAATGATATATTGTTAATGTACTCTTGTATCTTCTTTTATCATATAGATGAATATCATAATAAAAACATATAAACTCATGTAAAGTTAAGTAAATTTTCAGCCTTAATAAAAACTTTTACTTCACTTACTACAACAAATCTTTTTCTTCACTGCTGAAAGGGAGCATAGTGGTGCTGAAGGACAGCTCAAACGCTTCTGGCCTTTCCACACCATTAACCCCATAATGGTTTCCAGATTAAAGTGTGTGTTACAGTGAACATGGTGTCAAACTCGCAAATCGTTAACAATTCAAACATCTCTGGTTATAGGAAAAGATTCTGAGGTTAAAGTTAAGGTCGGTGTTCATATTGTTTCTCAGGAGTTCATTTATATAGAAATCTGAACTGTAACATCATTTTTCCATGAGATTACAATCTTATTTTTTCATCATATCATATTACTTAGTGAAAAAATATGTGTAGATGTAATGCTTGTTTTAACATGATGCCATGCTTTTGGAGAACTCATGGTGGTTACAGCGATTACAGTTCCTCACTATAAAAATGCAGTCATAAAAAAGGGGGGTTGGGTTGTTTCCCCAGAGGAACAAAAACCAATCATCTTCAAGGACTGGTGATATATTTTATAAGATTATGTGACACATTTAACAATAACAAGTCTAACAGGCCGAGAAGATTTTTACTGAAGAGCAATGATTATGTATTTTGGCCCAACCAGACACCAGATGGCAAAATACAAGACAAGCTGGTTAAACTGGATGACTTAATCTTCCAGCTAGTAAACTGATCAGAAAATGATTGTGATTTTCTAATATACATATATAAAACGACGCACATACATAGGTTTATCATCTATATAAACTCAGTCATCGTCTTTACTGCTTTATTCTGTATACAGGGTCGTGAGGGGGACTTAAGCCTATCCTAGGAAACTTAGGGCACGAGGCAGGGTGCACCCTGAACAGGGTGCCAATCCATCGCAGGGTACACACACATACGCTCCAGGCAATTTGGGAATGCCAATCTGTATGTCTTTGGACTGTGGGAGGAAACCCACCAAGCATGGGGAGACCCACACACAGACCAGAGGCGGAAATCAAACCGAGACCTTGGAGGTGCGAGGCCACAGTGCTAACCACTAAGCCACCATGACGCAACTGTTGGTTTATTTTGTTTAAATAAACATGTATATGAGGTAGAAGTTACCATCTGGTAAATATGGTCTACCAAGTTGACCAGCTCAGCCTGTGCTTTGGTTAGACCGGGTGATTTTAATTAATTAATTAATTTATTTATTTATTTATTTATTTAATTTTTCAATAGAAAGGTGAAAACAATCTGGCAACCCGACCCAAATCTCAGCATCACCTGCTCTGATCCCAGTTGGCAGCGAACAGGACCAGGATCTTTCTGCCATGTCGGTCCAGATTAGACAGCACTCCAGGAAAACCGTCCTTGAGGGCCTGTTTGATGCCAGGCTCTGTGGCCTTCAAGTTCTTGAACATGTCCAGGTTCTGCTGGCGGTACTCGAAGTACTGGGCGAGCAGACGGAACGCCTCGAAGTGGTTGAACTTGCGCGCGCGCAGGAAGCGCAGAATAAAGGCGTCGTCCGTGCGCAAAAAGCCGATGTCGGGCCGCGTAATGATCATGTCCCGCACCTCCTGGATGTCCTGGTGCAAGGTGTCAGGGTTCTCCTTCAGCTCCGCCTTGGCCTTCTCCAGCGTCTCGGCGGACAGACCCGCCTGTAAATGAGTCATCGCGCCAGAACACTTACCGACTCCAAGGGATATCCAAGGATTTGTGTTTGCGTCCTGAATAAAACACCACTTTAGATCCCGTCCTGAGATCTCTCTCTCTCTCTCTCTCTCTCTCTCTCTCTCTCTATGTCTTTCTCTCTCTCACACACACACACACTCAAACTCACACACACACACCCACACACACACAGGAGGTTATTTCTCCCAAATCTAAAAAGGATGTCTTTGTGCGTTAAAGAAGAAAAATCTGCCGGTCAGAACGCATATACAGGAAGGATGTGTATCCAGACGGGGGGGAAAAAAAAAACAATCTCTTCGTTCATCCATATATACAAAAATAAATAAACAAATAAAGATCAATCAGTGATCACTATTAAAACCCCGCCATTAAGTCACACCATTAACACTACACGACACAGTCTATCCACGAAGCGGCCAGGCAATGCGGCACCCTGCAGCAGGAACTCCGCTCCCAGGTCTCCGTCTGCTGCGCATCTCAAACAGAGAGCATGTGAAGATCATCGGGAATCAGCGCCCATGGAAGAGCATCCCGGTGTTTTCCGCCTCCAGTCGCAGATTTCCATCACAGGAAGGTGGTGTGCGTCAGCGCTGTCCGGGCTGCTTTTGTTGCTGCTGATGCTGATGCTGAGCTTACTGGTGTCGGTGTCGGTGCTGGTGATGGCGGTGACGATGATGACGATGATGATGGTGATTGTGAGTGTGTGACTGAAAAAGGAAAAGGAAAAAGAAAAAAAAAATCCCATATGGCTCCGGTCACACAGTCCATCCATCCATCCAGCCAGCCAGCCAGCCAGCACGTGGGGGCGGGGCGGAATGTGTGAGAGGAGGAGGAGGAGGAGGAGGAGGAGGAGGGGGAGCGAGGAAGAGTCTTCTTCTTATTCATACCATCCCTTTAAAGCGCTTGCTTTAAAAAAAAAAAGAGACAGTGTTTTACAACTGCTTACTGTACATTTTCCCCATCCTTATCACTTTTAACTAAAGTCTGTGTGTGTATGTGGGTGAAAAGAAAAAAGAATTAGAAATGCTTCTGCTTGTATGACTGCATGCTTTGTAGTGTATATACATTTCTTTTTATATATTATTCTTTTTTAAAAAGATGTCAGGAATTGTGAAAAAAAACTGTATATACTGTACTACATATACAGTGCGTATGGAATTCTGTGTGCATGTGCTTGGTGGGTTTCCTCTGTGTACTCTGGTTTCCTCCCACAGTCCAAACACAGTCCCAGCTTAGGCTAATTGGCAGTCCCAAATTGCCCGGAGTGTGTAAATTACACTCCCCTTACACCCCTTAAGTAGCTGCCACAGAAAAGACGGTTATACATCCAGGGTGCCGGGTGGCACAAGGAAGGACCCAGTATGGCGGCACGGTGGCTTAGTGGTTAGCACTGTCACTTTGCACCTCCAGGGTTCCGGTTCGATTCCCACCTCGGGTCTGTGTGCCTGGAGTTTGCAGTTTCCTCAGGGTACTCCGGTTTCATCCCACAATCCAGGAACATACGTTCCCAAATTGCCTGGAGTGTGTGAATATGCATGTTGACTGGAGGTTTTACCATATTCACACACTCACTATATTGGACTACAGGTGAACTCTGTACTATATATATATTTACAGAAAATATAGTATGCACCAAAATATACAGTACTGAAATGAAAAGATTAACAATATTACCTTGTCATCTGAGTTTATTTCTCCTTAAAGAAACTAACATACACACTATTAGCATATTGATTTACCACGGTATACATATAGTAAGTGTTTGAAGTGTGTGTGTGTGCACTGCCTCACTGTAGACAGTGTTCATATCGTTCATGCAGAAGCTCAGACAAATCCCGGAACAAAAGCTGCTGCAGACTCCTGCAAAATGTGGTGATTTGCTTGCGTAATGCAGGCACAATACACTACCAGAATGGTGAAATTTCATAACAATAGACAGCATAACTGTGTTACTTGATGCTGTCTTATTAAATCTCTTTTTCAAACTCGGTCCCCATTCACGACTACTTCCATATGAGCGGAAATAATATTCAACTATGAATACCTTTTCTTACCACATATGCGTCTGGAGCTATGCCAGATCGGCAATCGCAAATGCATATTTGAAATGCATGAGTTTCAGTACTGTATATTTTGGCACATACCGTATATATTAAACTCAGTTGTTGTTTTTATCACAATTCCTGCCATCAAATTCTAGTAAATGTTCCCCACTACTAGGTCAGTTAGCATCCCTACTTTATTTTAAGAATGTGGAATGTCAGAATAATATTAGAAAGATTTATTTCAGCTTTTATTTTTTTTATTGCGTACCCAGAGGGTCAGAAGTTTACATACACTTACAGTAGGTAGTATTTGGTAGTATTGTCATCCTAACATTGCAAATCCATTGAGTGCTCTGGATTGAGGGGTTAAGCCCCAATGCATCATTCATTAACTTGTTGGTCTGGTGTATCCCATGGGTGCTCGATTGGATTGGGATCTGGGGAGTTTGGAGCCCAGGTCTGTGGCTTTGTGCTCATTGCCTGCTGGGCCTTGTGCTCAGCAAACTGCGATGCACTGGGTGTTCTGGTGCCTTTCTTTTATGGCCATCATTGACATATTTTTTAGCAATTTGTGCAACGTTGGCTTTTCTGTGGGATCGGACTGGATGGATGGATGGATGGATGGATGGATGGGATATTCGTCAAAGCAGATATTTACAAGAAGTGCAAAAGAATGCAGTCTGGGTAATTCATAATTTTTTACTAATGTTTTCAACCTGAAACAAGTGTAATGTTTCTAATGATTATTTAAGAGTTTGTAATATTACGATATTAAAATAATAACATCGTTAAATCTGACAGTGACAAACATTGTGTGGCTGTACTACTACGCCTGATAATAATAATAATAATAATAATAATAATAATAATAATAATAATAATAAATGAAAAATAAACATCATAAAAAATAACATACTCTCAGAAATTGAAGATAAATGTTATTTTTAAGATAAATTACCTTACAGTAACCAATTTATGTACCTTAGAGAAACACTATAGGTTCTACAGTATAAACCCTGACACAGCTTGTAGACTAAAGGGAAATAAATGCATAAACATATTTCCAGGGAGGATGCAGCCAAATTAACTTTCTTAACCAGGTGACCCACCTTTTAACAAACCCACCTCCTCTTTGCAGGCTATTGTGCATCCCACGTTAATGAGATCAGCAGAACTGGTTGTGGTCAGCATTTGATGCAATGTTGCTTTCTTCTGTAGGGAACACAAATGTGATTACTGTGTACTGTACAACACAAGCTGGGCAATATGGAGCCTAAATGAGGCAGATTTTTCTTCATTATTTTCTCTGTGTAAGGTTTGGGGGATACACACTCGCGCGCGCGCGCACACACACACATAGACACAAGGCAGTTATTATGAACTATGGTACATGAAGCATATGCACACATACATAGAACAGGCCCCCAAAAACACACAGAGACACTTGACAAAATGCAGTCATTGCTCTTAAGCACCATCTGTGACGAGGAAGCTGCTCTCAGTGGATTAAGTGTTCAGTAGCCATGGTTTCATATTCGTAATGAACCTAGTGGCAATGCATTTTGATGGTGAATTCTGGAAAAGGCATGCAAGGACCATTTTTTATTCTCTCTCTCTCTCTCTCTCCCTTTCTGGTTGTTATGTTTTATTTTCTTGTGTGTTGTGATCTCCTAAGTACATGCTTTTTTTTACAGTATGTTTCTACAGTGGTGGACCAGGGTCAATAGGTGTTAATGGGTCAATTGTTGAATCTGGTGATTCTCTCTCTCTCTCTCTCATTCTCTCTCATATATACAGTAGCTCCAAATAAGCCATAACATTGAAAGCACTGACAGGTGAAGTAAATAACATTGATTATCATGTCACAGTGGCACCTGTCAAGTGGTGGCAGCAAATGAATAGTCAGCCATTGAAGTTGATGTGTTGGAAGCAGGAAAAATGGGCAAATGCAAGGATCCTAGTGACCTTAAAAAGACCAAATTGTGTTGGCTACAGTAGATCACTGCATCAGAGCATCTAGTACCTATCAAATGTGGCTCAAGAAAGGACAACCAGTGAACCAGCAGAATTGTCATGGTTGCCTAAAACTCACTGATGCATGTGGGAGACAAACTGTATTGCCCAATCCCATGGAACACCTACTGATGCACAATTTGCTGAAAAGGTTAACACTGACTATAATGGAAAGATCTCAGAACACACACTGCATCACAGCTTGCTCTGTATAGGGCTGAATAGTAGCTGAGGGGTCAGAGTGCCCATGCTGACACCTGTCCACTGCTGAAAAACACCCTTCAATAGGCAAGTGGTGATCAGGTGTATACAGTATGAATTGCTTGTTTGTGGAAGAGATGAGAAGAAGACTTACTGGATGTTACTTATGTTACTTACACCACAGTAAACTGTATTTTTACATATATTCTATATATGTTTTTTGTTGTTTTGGGTTTTTTAATAGGTAAAAGTATGATTAAAAAAAATCATCTGATTGTAGTGGGTCTTAGTATTAGGCAAAAACAACATTTTTCACCATGAAATTCTTCTTTCTTTGTCATCTTTCGGCTATTCCCATTTCCGGGGTCGCCATCTAACCCTATCCTCTGCATCCTCTTCTCTCATACCAACTAACTTCATGTCCTCTCTCACTGCATCCATAAATCTCTTCTTAGGTCTTCCTCTAGACCTCCTACCTGGCAGTTCCAACCTCAACATCCTTCTACCAATATGCTGACAATCTCTCCTCTGAACTTGTCCAAAGCACCTTAATTTGGCCTCCCTGAGGCCAAAACATCTCCAAAACATCTAACATGGGTTGTCCCTCAGTTGGACTCATTCTTGATCCTATCCATCCTTGTAAATCACAAAGAGAGCCTCAATATATTCATCTGTGCTACCTCCAACTCTGCCTCCTGTCTCTAAGCCATAGAGCATCGTTGGTCATCTTTTACTATTAAATAATTTAACAAAAATGGAGCCCAAAATTAAAAACCATGTGGGCAATACTAAGTATCCAGTTACTGCTTGCACAGAAATGGTTTAAAATGGTGGGTCACAGCCAGGTACTGCTAATCATCAGCCCTTGATTAATTGATTATCATCAAGTGTGCATATCACTATACAAGCAGATGTTTTGGCAGTTTGCTGGTCTGGAGCATTCAAGTGTGTTAACACAATGCCAAGTGGGAATGACATAGGCCATAATAATAGAGAAGTGAAAGGAATTCATGAGTGGAAAGCATTCTAGACAATTTCCAATCTTCCCAGTAGTGGACGTCCCAGAACATTTACCCCAAAGTCAGACTGTTCAATGCTCAGAGC
>JAOVVA010000035.1:9406605-9419980 GCA_028565275.1 Leiocassis micropogon
TGTATTAATCCTATGAGTCTGTAATAATGGAAATCTGTATATTTACATACAAGAAGTTTGAATTTGTATTTTGTATTTGGAGAATTAAATCTTTTTTTGGGTGTATCAGGAAATTGTATAAACCACACAGCTGGCTAGGCGTTAAGATGCTGGGGGCTGATATGCAAGGTGTTAAGGATAAGGCCACACATACATGGGGAGGTGCAGAGGGCACAGGGACACACAGCTGAGTCGTCTGAAAGGGAATCGAGGGCTCCCTGGGGATAGCGGGATGGAGGAACGATAATTACATTCAGTAAGGCCACTCAGGGAGATGCAGAGGAAATCCAATGAGTGGTCCTTCTTGCATTCAAAATTGCCTTTGTTGCAGAAGAGCAGCTGTCACTATAAAATGGGTCAGTCAACCAGTTTGGCTTCTATTTTAAAGGTTTAGGTCCTTGGGCTTTTAAGAAAAGATAAGGTTGATAACATGGCAGGCAGTCACTTAGGGATCTTAATTTCAATACAGTGATAAAGCTGATAGCATGAATGGCAATGTCAATCATCAAATGCCAAATCAAGGATCTTGTACATGTGGGTTTTTTTTTTTTTTTTTTTTTTTTTGGTAAATTGGATGGTAGGGGAAAAAAGATACCTTAGCAAGCAAGGATACATTGAATAAAGAAATAGTTATCTAATATTTTTTTCACTATATGAAAATTATATACAAAGACCATATAAAACATTCATATAAATGTATAAATGGCAAATAAATTTGCTTCTGGAAATAAGTAGAAGTATCTGCCAATAGAGAAAGAAATTTTCTAGCTTGAAATGAGTAAAATTAATAATGCTGTATAATCAAAATAAAATTTTCTTATATTCAGTATATATTTGCAATATAATTACTTTAGAGATTTGAGGGCTTAATTGTGTAAATATGGCTGATCATGGGATTAATGCCAAATTATGTTTCTGTGTCCAAAAATTATACTTCATCCATTTAACCAGTCTCAGTGTGACTGAGAAACACAAACGACACAGATACAGTACGTTCGGGTAACACGTTACAGGTCAATGATGATTAAAAAACAATTTACAACGTCATAAAAATGAGCTTGTTATTTTTTTTTTGGCCATAAAAAAAACCTACAACCACCATTTTGACAATTTTTCTAATTTTTGCTCATCCTAATCTTATGTGTGAAACCACCGCTCTCAGCTTTGGGCTTTACATTAGAAACCTGAGAACTTATCTCACAAGCCAGATGGTAAGAGCAGCCTCCTTCAAATAAGTACCAAAAGACTTCACTGCTTTTTTCCACTCTGATATCAGGAAATTCTGCAAAGTTACATCCAGTTGCGCATTATTCACTGGGTTTGGTTTATTGGCTTGTCGAACATGGCCACCTTACATTTACATGAGCACTGAGTTAATCAATGCCCCATCCAGTCAATCAGATATGTCTCCTATAATGCTTTTATTCACCACAAGGAGTCGCTTTGGTACCTGTTTAAGTTCCAGGGAGCTACTGTACATGCTGTGCCATGATCCCAATATATTGGCTTCTGAAAATGGAAATAAAAACTTAATTAAAGGTGTTACATTTCGATTTACAGTACAGTAAATGATGAGGTTTGTAATGTATGCACAAGTGTAATTTTATAATTAAAAATGCCATACAGCCGACAAGTTAAACGATTAAACAAATAGTTGCAATACAATACAATGCAATACAATGTTGCTTCTGTACTAGTTGTGTGCAAAATCTCTAAAATCATCATACACATTCAAAATCTGCAAATCTCAAAAAAGTCAGAAGCAAAACAAAGATTTTAAAAATATGTCATCATTAAATTGCATCATAGTGTTGTCTGAATCCAAATTCATGCTTTGTTTTTGTTTGTTCATAAATAAAATTTTAAAATAAATTAATGTTTTGTAAATGTCGGCTTCAATCATTTTAAAAACTTGATGAATAATAAACAAATACATAAATAACTGCAGAAATAAATAAATATGTATGTTTTTCATTCTTAATTAAAGACTTCACAGCCTAAAAAAAAAAGACACCACCTGGATTTAACTAAGCAAATAGTTAAGAGCCTTCTATTGGATAATTGTTGCAGTAATTAATATGGTTCAGCTGGCAACAAGTTATTTAACCCTAATTGATGCAGTGAGGGCAGCAAGGTGGTGTGGTGGTTAGCACTGTCGCCTTGCTCCTCCAGGGTCCGGGTTCGATTCCCGGCCCCCGTGACCCTGAATACAGGATAAAGCGGTATATAAGATGAGTGAGTGATGCAGTGAGTAGTTTCTCATTTAAAAGACAAAACAAAAAAAACATCAATTCGACATATCAAACAAAGATGTTACTCTGCTTCAGAAGGGTCAAATGACGGTGTGTACAGTATCAAGCAAAGAAAACAACTAAGGAGATCGCTGAAACTAGTTAAAGTGGGTTAAGAACTGTAAAACGCATTATTAAAACCTGGAAGAATAGTGATGATCCATTATCTTCGAGGAAAAAATGTGGTTGGAAAAACATCCTGAATAAGCATGATGGGAGATCATTTAAACATGTAGTGAAATCAAAACGTAAAGAAAAAAAAACTGATCGAATAGAACTCATGGCATGTTGCATAGTGAAAGTAAGAGCATTTCTACATGCACAGTGTGAAGAGAACTCATTATGCACCCATCATGCCTAGAGCTTTTTGTACAAGCCTGTGGAGCCAGTGTTCTGATCCTATTTGGAGAAACTAGATTTCCTGACAGAGCACCGATTGCAGGTACTCAAAATCACTGATCACTGCTAACAGTCTATCCCTGACCCTTCATAAAAACTGCCATATAATGCATTCCTGGAGGGACATTAGCATGATAAAATTAAAGAGGTGACTACGTAGTAATACACATACATATACAGTAGTTCACATACCTGAATAAACAATCTCTGCACACAAGAGTCCACTGTGTGGAATAAGGAATTATAGCCCAATTCCATCATTATACTTATTTGTCACATTCATATTCTACAATCACAAAATCATAAGATGGATAATAAAACAAGAACTACAGTGATCATAGACTGATCTAAGCTTTGTTATGTCATAGGCGGGTCACAGTAGGTAGCCTCATCAACAATTATGTCATACTGTGAGCATGTCACAGGCGTTCCTCACTGCAAAAGAAGGCAGCATCGTCTACGGCGAAAAAAAGGAGACGTCAAGCCTCAGCGTTAGCGTTTCTTGGAGATAAATCTAACCTGCTGGTTAACAGGTTAGTTTCACACATGCACACACACACACACATTACTTCCAGTTCTAATTTCTTTAACATTTTTTTTCTTGCAGCCTTAGATTTATACTCTTAAATCTGAAATCTGAATTAAAAGGGGGCACATCAATCACTTCATACTGTACCTACCCCGCTGTGTTTCTGACTATTTAAATGTGATCCAGTAAGTTCTCTGCCTCAGTTGGAAGACAAACATGATTTCACTTTCCGACAGACCCAGCTTCTCATCCATGGTATCCTGCGGTGGATTCAGAGGCGTCACATTCTGGCATACTGTCCTAACAGCTTCGGATTCATCTTTCACTTCCATGGTCTCAGCTCCTGTTCAGATGTGTAAAGTTAAATAATACACCATTAGTACTGTATTTATTAAGTGGTTTGGCAAAGTGATTTCTGATTACTAGTAATATATATCACGGGATCTTTTCTATTACTTACTCCAAAGGATGTCAACAGTTTCCTCCTGGACCACATTGATGCTCTGCTTAACGTCTTCCCTAACATCTTTATCTTCATCCGCCTCCTCGGTGGATCCATTTTCTGTGACTTAAATAAATATTCACATTATATTGCACAATAAATGTTTATTGTACTTGATAAGCAAATAGAATCTCTCCAGTGTTACCTGAATCCTTTGTTTTAGATTTAAACTTTTTCTTCCACCACCGCCTGAATTTCTTGAACTTCGTTTCCTTCTTTGTGATGGCTTTAACCTGATCTCCATTTGCAGATGTGGTCTCCTGCATCTGTGGGTGTTCGGAATCATCCTCAGCACAATCCACAGTACAGCACAAGAGAAACCTGCCAACTATTTTGACACCTGTGCATCTCCTTTTAAAATATTGTCTCTTCAGACGCTGAACACAGAATGATTGAAAGCTGTCGTTTAGCTGCACCTTTAAAGCAGTGAAGTCAGTGACCTCATAATGGAACATCTGCATGATGCCAGGAAGTGGCGCATGATTTATATATTTTTATTTTATTCATGAATCTTATAATTTAATGTTAATGGATAAAATGAGATTTTTCTGCCATAGTAACAAGCTATTTGAATACATTGTCAACTTTTAAATATTGCCTTTCTTCTGGCAGAAACCTTCCGAAAACCACAAATCTTCTCTGTTATTTATTCACTTGACATTTAGATTTAATTAATGAAAAACTGTGATTTAGTTAGCTATTTTTTCCCCTTATTTATTTATTTAGTCTGTCTATTGTTTATTTATTTACCTATTATTTTTTAAGTTTGCTTATACGGTATATCCTGTACTATTTCTTTGCTCGTTTAACTGAGTATTTAATTGTATAATAATTTTTTCTTTAGCTTATACTTTTATTATTTCTATGGTAATTTTTGTTATTAATAAAAATACATTTAAAAAAAGGAATGATGCTTGGAAGTGCTTTCACACTTTCATTATTGTCTGTAAGGATAATACCAACGACAATCATTTTTCTAGTGCTGTAGTACGTTTAATAATCAAATTTTTCCAATTATTACTTTTTAAAAATAACTTATTTTTTTCTTTGCATTGGTACATCTTTTGATTGCAAATGTAATTTACTGAATCCTATAAATACATTATTTTTACAGTTATTTCCTCCATGTGACTCTTGGACGGGATTCTAAATACTTTAAAATATGTTTAACCTTAAAAAATTAAAAGTAATATAACTCAAACTCCCTATTAAATGTAAATGACGCAAGTAGAGCCAATGTATTCTGCGCATGCGCACAACCAGTGAGGCAGACTGCGACTTTCTAGACCACTTTAGAGACATAAAAAGAGAGAAACTGCAAATTTAATGATAAACAGACTTTATTTACTTTTTCTATAGAAGAAACCTGTGAGAGACATAAGAACAGGAGAGAGGAGCGGCGCGTTTAGCTGACCACACTGCCGCGGGTTAAGACATGATTGATCTGCGCATGTGCAAAACAGAATGATCCAAGACAAATCACACATATCTCTTGTTTGCTTTGGGAGCTCATCAGAAGGAGGCCCAGCAGAGAGGCCTGTTGTAGTGTGTGTGTGTATACTGTACAGAAGAAAGAAGTGAGTTCATATTTCCGTCTACAATTTAATACATCTTTAAGGATCATTTAAATTTTTTCTTCACTTTATTATATTTATATTTCTTTCTTACTCATTCATCGTTTATACCGCTTTATCCTGTATACAGTGTCTGCGGGGGGCCTGGAGCCTCTCCCAGGGGACTTGGGGCACAAGGCGGGGTACACCCTGGACAGGGTGCCAATCCATCCCAGGGCACACACATACACAACGGGCAATTTGAGAATGCCATTTAGCCTAATGTGCATGTCTTCGAACTGTGGGAGGAAACCGGAGTACCCGGAGGAAACCCACCCAGCACGGGGAGAACATGCAAGATGTACAGTGACAAACCACTGTGCCGCCCTTTTATTTTTATATGCTAATTGAATTTGTGCAATCCTATCTATATTTTTACATTATATGTAAAAACATTATTTTACATTATATGTCTAATTTATTTCCTATTAGAATTAAGCATTTTATTGTTTAGCAGGTAACTGCAATGTTTATTTTATATTTGGGCTCTAGCTTTTTTTTATTTTTTTTTATTTTGAGTAAAACCACAGTTTTTTTCCACTGTTTAATGGGTTTTAATGTATTGATTATATGCCCCATGAACTCTTAGCATGTCCAATTTGATGCGTTGTAAATGCATCGTTTTTATTTTTGTGTGAAAGTTTTAAATCTTAAGTGGAATATATCATTGTTTATCTGATGTCTTTATTAGGAGAAGTGCCTCAATCATGCAGTGCATCAAACTGTGAAACAAATTAAGATTTGAATGACATTATATTTGATTAAGCCCACATGTTGATACTAATGACACACACTTATTACATTTGTGAACCAACAAATTCAGTCTTATAGTTAACCGCTATAACATTTAAAAAAATATATTATACTGTATAAAGGAAGTAGTTAAGATTTAGTAACAGCTAAGGTTTAGTTATGATTACGATCTTACAACATTCAGTGCTAATTTGGCTATTTTTACCCATTTTTAACATTTAAGTGGAGTAAAAAAACACACTAATTTACAATTCTTTTGCACACGTTTCCTGATATGACCCAAATTAAACAATATAGTATGTGTATGTTGGGTTGGGGGGGGCGGGGGTTGTAAATAGTACCAATGCTAGTCTCATCTAAGGGTTGTAGTTATTTGCTGAATGCAGCGGATGAATACCCATCTTGATGAATTTTTACCCATCTTTGTCGAATGAGAGGACATGAAATAATTTGAAATGTACTATTTTAAAATAATTCATATTAGTAAAAATCATGTAATCCTCTGATCACTGATCATCTCGTTAAGAATCATCTCTTTATTAACCTTCTGTTTATCTTCATTTTTGTTGATTTTTAGAATTAGGCCAACATCTAGTGATGGAGACACAAAAAGCAAATGTGTTCTATCTTTGTGATGTTTAAGATCATGCACTATGGCCATTTCTTTAGTCAGTCAGTCATTGCTCTTCAGACCATTCTCCTCCACTTCTCAGGTTTACCCTCCGTAATAGAGTTTATTATCAATTTAGATATGTTTAGGTTTATTTGCTTACCTTTGAACCGACATAGGAGATTCCCCCTAACAAAATAAATGTACTATTCAGCTACATGGTGAACGTGCATTAGAATCAGCACAAGAATTACTACAGGACAGTAACCGTTTTAACAGTCATTTCTTTATTGTACAACGAGGACCCTGTGGTACAATAAATCTCCCTTAAATGAATCCCCTGCCTCAATAATGCCCATAAAATTAACCACTTAAACCACAGAAAAACAAAACAACAAAAAATATGTTATATTAAACTTACATAAAATTATGATGTAATATTGATTAAACAATGCAAATCCCATTAAAACATATAAACAGCTTAATTAAAATTATTATATGGTTTTATATAATTAAATTTAAAATAGGGTAGGCATAATGACAGTGCAAATCTATATATAAAAAAAAACTAATAAAGATCAGTAAAACAATCAGACTAAAAACAGCGTAAACTTAAAAAAAAAACAAATTTTCGATTACATGAAAAGCACACATCTTGTCACATATACAGGTTAGTTCAGGTCTTCAAGTTTTCATGAGTAATAATATTTTATATGACAAGGTCACGCCTGTGCCGTATGCATTTCCCTTTGTTTTAAAGAAATTCCTGTAAACTAAAATATTCATTTACTTTACTGGGAGAAAGACTTAGATTTATTCCCTTTATTGCAACAACAAACAAAACAATAACAAAAAAAAAAATCTAAGATTGCTTTTGCCATTAAAATCCACCACCCCTGACCTTGTCCACACACTCTGAATAGGACTCGTGGTCCAAAAAGTGTATAGAACATACCTGTATTGTTTTACAATCCTCTGTACAAGTGACAGTGTCATTGTAACTGACCATGTAATAATTGAAATACTTTTGGAATTCTTTGCTTTCTGGTGCCTCGAACTTCAGTGCAAGTTCATGTAGGCTTTTTGGCTGGATGTCCTTGATCCCAAAAGCTTTGGTCATGATGTATTCAAGTCTCCAGTTGGGTTTTTCTTCCAGATTTGCTTCAGTGAGATTCAAGTAGAACTGCCAAAGATCCTTTAGACAAAATGTGAGAAAATGTTTACTCAAAAAAGTGTATAAAAGAATCTGAAAAGGCATGAAGGAGTGCAAAACCCACAGTGATTTAAGCAAACTTGTTTATGAAAATGATGACGGTGCCTAATCCCACATTTAAACTTGTTTTTACTCATTGTAAATTGTTTCTCATGGACATACTGCAACCACTAACATTACTGTTTTCTTTTGTTTAGTTTTTTTGAGAAATGGGGGTAAGCTAACTAGTTACTGTATAGGTACATTGACTACTTCCTAAAGCAACGCTTTATTTTTAATTTGGATCTAATCGCACCTAATAAAGTAAGTGAAGTGGTATGGAACACAAGTGCCATGAGATTGGTCCAAGAAATTATTTGGATTTGTCAATTTACCGTGTGATGCCATATTTGTATCACATTCTCAGTCACAACTGAAAGGTTCATATTGTGAACTTATTAAAAAATAATAGTTATCAATAATTCAAATAATATTTTTTTCCCTTAGCATGACAAAATTATGTTCACAAGTGTAAACGCACCTGTAAGCCATAGTCCTGAGGGTTGTAAAGGTACACGCGGACACCAGGGTTATTCGAATATTGCTCTAGAAAGCTTCTGTATGGAGTCACAGCCGGCGTCACAAAGGCGGAGTTAACAGGCTTCCCTGTAAATGATTGAACATACAGTATACGACTTACTATCCAGAGGAATTTTCAAAACAAATGAAATTATCATTATCAAACAATTACAGTATGTCATTACCTTGAACGTGTCTATGAGAACCCTTTACAGACATTTAAACACAACACTCTTTGGGTAGCAGATTTATTTTGGGGGGACAGTTCTGGTTAATGCGTTATTTAAGTCAAGCCGATTTGACTTGTCATTTGACTTAAATAGATTTCATTCACACCTCAATAACTAAAAACACATGAAGAGTGTACAGGTATATCGTATAATGTTAACTTTTAATATAATGTACATTTCGATAATCTTAATAATAATAAAAAAAACTTTCACATCAGTGGAACGTTCTGGAACTCCTGTAAGAGTTGTATAGGCCCAGACTGCAAATAATTTGAGGAACTTTTCATGACATGTGAAAACATATGAAAACGGCTTGGAGAGAGGTCAGGACTGTATGGAGGATGTGGTAATAACTGCCAGATGAGTTCCTGTAATGTGCAAGTGGTGTTTGTTCCCACAGACAGACGTCTCTTTTCCGCAAGTTGCTGATAAATAATGTATCATTTTTTCGGCATTACACTCTACAGTGGGCCCTGAGCCACCTCGGCCGGGATGGTCATTCACAGACGTACGCTTTTTTTTGCAACTTTTCCACCATTCAAATATTTTTCTGCAGCTAAGAGTCTCATCACTGTACTATATTTGAAGTAAATCTCAATCGGTTTTATGCCTTCATTCATTCATTCATGAGAAATTTCATCATAAGTCCAGGTTATTGTGCGCATGGTATACTGTACAGTACAGTATATGACCCACATGGATTTAAGCATTTAAGAAACTGCTGAATTTCTGGGATTTTCACACACACAACGATCTATTGATTTTACACCAAAATGTAGGCATGTAAGAAAGATTTTTCTGGGATCAAACACTTTGTTGATGAGAACGACTAGACCGGTTTGAACCGACAAGATGTCTAAAGTAACTAATATCCAGTACTCTCCCTTTTAAGATCTGAGTAGAAACGCAACCTATACAACATTTATGACCCCAATCATGAAAAAAAAGTCCAAGTCCCTCTGGTGATTCATTTTGTACTTCCTCTTCCCCAATCTCTCATGTAGTAGATGATTTTTTTTTCTGCAGCTTTTTCAACTTCCTGAGACAATATGGGGAAGGACCCTGAGAGGAACAAGATTGAAAAGGGAACTCGTGCTTTTCTGAGTGAAATCATTACTGGCAACAGGCATATAGAAGGCAAACTGCTCCATGACTACATACATATAGAACAGAGCCTTGCAAAAAATATTCATACCCATTGAACTTTTCTACATTTTGCAATTTTAGAAGAAAACCTGCAAAAGACTTGAAACTGGGGTGGAGGTTCACCTTCCAGAAGGACAACGACCCTAAACATACGGCCAGAGCTAGAACGGAATGGTTTAGATCAAAGCATATTCATGTGTTAGAATAGCCCAGTCAAAGTCCAGACCTAAACCCAAGTGAGAATCTGTGGAAAGACTTAAGAACCGAAAAGTGACAAAATGTGGAAAAGTTCAATAAGTATGAATACTTTTGCAAGACACTGTATATAATATATCTCCTGCAACAGTTACAGGTATTGTATTGTTTGCTGATAGGGTGCTCACTGGATTATCTGCTAAATATATTGAATATTTTTCTTTTAGGGGATGTAGACTACCTTTCTTATCCAGAAGAACCATGAAGCTGTCTCGGTGAGTGTGACCATAAAATTGTCCCTGGATAACGTTGCTGTAGTTGCGGAATATGTCCACAAGTCTTTCATTATCGTCTTCCCTCATGGCCGTGGTGTTTCTAGCAAAGTTCAGGTAACCAATCGGGACATGAGCAATCACATAGACCTGTGAGAACACAGAAAGGGATCGACATTTTAAACGCATGCATTCTGTGATGCGAAAACAATCACAGAAAATTATATACAGTACATATTTCAACAAGTACACCAGTAGGGGACAAAAAATTAGAATTCTGGGACTAATTTTAATGTTTAAAATAAAGTTTACCTTCTCCATGTTCTGTTTGGAAAGCTCCAGCGTGTCCTGCAACCACTGATACTGACCGGCTGGGTCAGACATGTTCACTGTTAATTTATTGGGACTGTAGTAGAGGTTTGTGTTCAGGCTCACCAGCCGGAGTCCAGGTTTAATCAGCTGAGAGTAAAAACCCCCTTCAGAAAATGAAGATCATTGTGAGCAAGTTTTTTCTTTCACAAACACTATATATATATAAAAAAAACTGTAAAAAACTGGCATGTCTGTACATTGAAGATATCTGCGAGAAAAATAATTTTTAGGGGGGATGTAAGATGATTAATAGAACACATCAAGATGATTTGGGAATTTTCGACTGTTTGTTTGTGCACGCATCACGTAAAAACTACTGAACGTATTTTAACGTGGTTTTCACAGGTGTGTTTGGGCAAGCTTGAGGTAACATATAGGCTTTGTTTGAAATTTAAATAGAAAACGCCCTCATACAATTTAAAATAAATAAATGGACCTTGAAAAAAAAAAAAAACATTAGTTCTTCTCAAAATTTTACGGATGGCGCTGTACATTTTTTAAATATGAGTGTGCAATTGAAATCTACTAAATAAATTCAATCTCACACCTTCATTCCATGCACTTTATTTTTTTAGTTCATTCCAAAATTAAATTTTTGATGGCGTTGTAAATTTTTTGTAAATGTGCTTATGAATGTGCAAGTAAATTTTACGCGACCGAAGTCGCGGGCACTTCTAGTATAAATAAACACGCACACACACATAGTATATACAGTATATATATAAAACCCTATGCATGACCACATGGCTTAATCCTGGAAAATGGACTTGGGGGAAAATATAATTACCATGTCTATCTTTTTACAACAACTATGTTGTGTGTGGCAATTTAATTTTCAAGCACAATAGTAAAGAAGTGCATAAACGTGTTTGAAACCTTGCTACCTAAGCAGTAGTTTCTCATGATCATGTAGGTCGAGAGCTACATGCTGAAGTGAAACGTACTTAATGTCTGTGGTGTTCCTCTGCCTTAATCCCACTTCAGTTTCAGATTTATACACGTTATAATGCTAGAACAGTTTTTGTGGTTGAGATACACAACAAAAAAAAGCACTAATTTCAGTTTAGGAAAGCATTGAAAGAATCTGAAAGCATAAGCAAAATACAAATATGATTCAGAATATACCTTTACGTAGGGTAACGAGGGCTTCTGGTTGTAGCCATGGAGACCAAAGTCTGGCTACAGCCTGGTAAATGTCGTTTTCTTCCACTGGAAGTTGATCCTGAAAGAGAAAATTGATATTACAATTTGCATGATTTTTGTAAACATGCAAAACGTTTTGAAGTATAAAAAGGATTGAGTGTGAGCAACAACACAGGGTCTAACTGCACATACACTAATATTGCCAAAAGTATTTGCTCACCTGCCTTCACATGCATATGAACTACTGGGACATCTAATTCTTCGTCTATAGGGTTTAATACGATCTTGGACCACCTTTGCAGCTATAACAGCTTCAACTCTTCAGGGAAGAGGTTGGGAACAAGGATTGTCGTGTTGGAACTGGTATGGGGTTGTTCTTCAGGAGTTGGACCCGTCCCCTTAGTTCCAGTGAAAGGAACTCATAATGCTTCAGCATACTAAGCCATTTTGTCGGAACAATTTGGGGACGGCCCTTTCCTGTTCCAACATGACTGCGCACCAGTGCACAAATCAAGGCCCGTAAAGACATGGATGAGCGAGATTGGTGTGGAAGAACTAGACTTGAGTCCTGACCTTAACCCGATAGAACACCTTTGGGATGAATTAGAGCGGAGACTGTGAGCCACGCCTTCTCATCCAACATCAGTGTCTGACCTCACAAATGTGCTTTTGGAAGAATCTTCCAAAAAAATCCCATAAACACACTCGTAAACCTTATGGAAAGCCTTTCCAGAAGTGTGTTGAAGCTGTTATAGCTGCAAAGGGGGTGGGGCCAACATCATATTAAACCCTATGGATTAAAAATGGGCTCAAGTTCATATGCATGTGAAAGCATGCGAGAGAATACTTTTGCCAATATAGTGTAGCTTACATTTTACATACCACAATCAATGGAAATCATTTAAATAGTCATATACAGTACACTCGCCCCAAGTCTGGTTTTAAAGGGGGAAATTCAGGAGAATAACCTTCCATGGAGGATGGCTAGTGGAAAAAACTTGGGCACGTGGGAAAATGTGGCACCAGGGTCACTTGGACAAACATGGTGGGGTATGAGAGAGAGAGAGAGAGAGAGAGAGAGAGCACCAGATTTAACAATTCTGACCTGCTAACATAGGAGACACACAAGGAAATCAAACATGACAATTATAACCCTTGACTTGACCTTTCTTTCTGCACCAGTAAGAATAAGTCACTATTCATACAATAAGGACCGTTCAACAGAAAAGAGGTCTAATACCTGTGGCCAGTAGTCGTGGTTGCCCAGGGCGGGGTACACGGGCAGCTGAGGGAAGAACTGGCGTATGGTGCTGGTCATATTGCTGATCATATTTACCACAGTGTCTGTAGACAGCTTATCTGCTGGAACATGTGGAGGACTGTCTCTACAGAAAAGAGCCTCGATTCAGTGCTGCCTTGACATTCAATCAATCAATCAATCAATCAAATTTATTTATAAAGCACATTTAAAACAACTTCCGCTGACCAAAGTGCTGTACAAGTATAGAAC
>JAOVVA010000035.1:9434554-9445590 GCA_028565275.1 Leiocassis micropogon
ATGTGATTATAAGGGGTTAAGTGCCTTTTTGCTGATTGTGTCTTTTTCCCCTGGTTTTGGATTAGGGAAGAAAAAAAAAGTTGTATGCGAAAAGTTTTTTTTCCTTCTAGTTTTGTTTTTCTTTGTTCAGGAGTGGTAAGTTTTGGAGATTTGTAAAAATTTGTTGTTCTTTCTTTACATTGTCAGTTTGTGTTGTACTGTACTGTGGTGTTCACTTTCTCTTGCTTTTCCCTTGCCCATGGCTTTATCAACACACCTTGCCTGACCCAAATAATTGCCACTGTAAAAAGGGGTCAAATTACTGAGCTGCACCAAGCAAAGAAAACACTACAATTATGGAAAGAGAAAGATAGTGCTAAACTGTCAAATTCGTGGAAGAAAATACGGAAAAGATAATAAATGACTATCAACAAAGACCACTTTGTGAAGTTGCTTAACAAAAAATTGATAGTAGATATTCAAAGTTATGTTTAATAATGAAAGAACACATAATGTGATGAGGATGATACAGTAATGATATAGTAATCGCAATCACTCCACTTTTTTTCCCCCTTTGGTCTGAGTTGATTCCACCTTAGACTACTGAGGAATGCCTCCAGTCATTGCACTAACGAAGGAAGTTATCTTTGGAATTACCAACATTGGTTTGTAAATGTTTAATGTTCTTGTATTTTACTTGTATTTGTATTGTATTGTTGTATTGTTCTTGTATCAGTTAGAAAAAAATGAAGGGGGAAAAAGTAGGGAAAAAATTCTAATTTCTAAAATGACAGTAATTTCTAAGAAAATATGGATGTACATAAAACTTGTGTTATATACCATGTCATCAACTCATCAAAACATTCCCTACCTACTAGCCATAGGTGTCTTAATATGTAACGATACCCAAAATTTATAGCTTTACTATTCTTTTATTTATTTTACTGTCGAAACTGTGAAAAAGTCTTTGTTCCAGTGCTGATAGCATTTGCTAATAAAAAAAAAGTCTATCTACTGCCATGGTTAATTACTGAATGCATGAGCAAAACATATTTTACACAAACCTTTATTGTGTATGGGTTTAAAGACTTTAGTTTACATGACATGTATTTAATATAGTTCCTCATTTAGAAACATTTCTATTTTGATGACCTTCCATATATTTTCAATAGCCAGCAAACTTTTACACCCTCTCAAAGGTTCGCACTGCTTTGATTTCTCCAAATTTTATTGTCTGTAAAATATAATGCAAATAGATAATTATAGTAAAAAAAAATAATAATAATAATAATATGAGAGAACAAGAAGTAGTAGTATCTTTCAAATAGTTTATTACTCACAGTACTGTGCAAAAGTTTTGAGCCATGCTTCATTTATTCATATTAAATTAAATTAAACAATGTAGATACCATTTGAAGTAATGTTTTACTGCAGCAGGCTGAAAACTTTATGTAAAAACCTCAGCAGCAACCTTATTTCCCCTCTCGTCTGATCCAACAACTTAGCATTCAGCATCACCAGTATACGAATTACTGGCCTGATCATCTGTCATCATCTGCACCTGTTTCTCACTGATTCATGCCTTAAGTTAGATGTTTTTGTTTATTTATTTACTTATTCATTTATTTTAATGTTCAAATAATTCATAGGTCATTCATAGATTGCTTAAACAAATAACATGGTTTAAAAAAAATAAAATGATTATATGGATCATTTGCCATCCAAACCCATGTGTAGGTTGTTACTGCAGAAATGTTAATTTATTATGTAGCAATCTATTATTCATTCATTTATACACTGCCTAGCTAAAAAATTGCTATTTCAGAAGGGTCAAATTATTGGGCTGCAACAAGCCAAGAAAACAACTAAGGAGATTGGAAATTGTCTAGACACAGGGACTAGACTGAAAATGAGAGCCAAAAAAGTCAGGAAGCCTGAAAAACTAATCCTCAAGACTATTAAATACAAAAAGTCAGGATCTCTGGAAGCGAAATATAAAGAAATGATTGGTGGCTCAAGACTGTTCTCACCTGGATCAATTTCCCATCCTTCACCTTCATGATAAAAGTAGCTTCATCATTTTCCCATTTCTCCACCTTTATGAGTTTGTCTCCTTCTAGCTCCATAACAACCTAGCAAACAAGCTATTAGTTATCTCAAGCAAATCTTTAAAAATGACACAAATCCCATATTTAATACATTTGATGATGTGTTATAGAAAATTAACCAAATGACAAGATGTTGTGATGTGTCCTGACATGGGTTTTTGTTACCACCCTGAAGTTTTTATTCCTGTAAAAAGCATTTCAAACCTCTTTAAAATGTTTAAGTTGTCATCAGATTTAAATCAAAACAAGAATATTTATCAATAATGAACATTTTATACATTTATAGTCATATTAAAAAACCTTGAATCTCACAAAATGTTATTTTCTGAATGATGTGGTTGGCTCAGGGCTGGGCTTTTCATATGCCTTGTGGAAGGACTGGATTTGATTCCCAGCTAATATCCAAACCCAGCCAACAGTTCCAAGCCTGGATAAAATATGAGGGTTGTGTCAAGAAAGACATCCAGTGTAAAACCTGTGCCAAGTTGTATGTGGATCGGATGGTCTAATGGCGACTTCTTGACAGGAGTAGCCAAAACAACATTCACAACATTTTTATCTCTTATTCTTGACAAAATTAGCAGTGAGGAAGCTTAAGCATTTAAGCAAGTCAACTCTGGCACTTGAGACTCCTCCTCCTCCTCCTCCAAAAAACCTTCCCTATATAAATGGTTAAAAAAAATTATTTATATGCATCATTTGCCATCCAAACCTTTGTGTAGGTTGTTACTGCAGAAATGTTAACTTATTACATAACAATCTTTTATTCATTTATTTATACACTGCCTAGCTAAAAAATATATATATATTTCAGAAGGGTCAAATTATTGGGCTGCAACAAGCAAACAAAACAACTAAGGAGATTGGAAATTACTTAAACTGGGTTAAGAAACCTTCAGCGCATGGAAGGATGGTGCTGAACCACCAATGTTGTGGAAAAATGTGATCAGAAAAAGATCACGAATGGAGATCACTTAAACACTTGGTAAAGTTGGATGGTAAAAAGTCAACATAGCGAGGAGCATACAGTAAAAATTGGACTTTGGAGCAACTGGTGTTGCTTCAGTGTCGGCTGACGACCTGAATGTACAGAATGACCAGGTTATCACATCTATGGATTTGTTCTTCCCTTTTCTTCCCTGGAGTATATCCACAGGTATATTACAGGACTTTGACTGTGAAAGAGTTTTGGGAGGGATAAGGAATCATTTAAATTTTCAATCAAAAGCTAAAGGTGATTGAATGAAATCTTAGAGTGTGCAAATTTTTTATTTTTTTGCCATGCAGTGAATGGGCACGTCAGGAGTAAAACGGGATTATCGATTCTTACTTTGCAGTATCTGCCATCCTTTTGCTGGTGGTGGAACTCTCTACCTAATTGAAATATGTTTTCTTCAGTACCAATGCTACTCTGTATTTTCAGTTCCACAATGTCATCATCTTGGGAAATTATGATAAGAGGTTTAAGTACACTTGAAACAGCAATCAATTCTTCCCCAGCACCTGTAATAGAATACAATAAACAGATGGAATGTATTTGTAGAAAGGGGTTGGGTCTTAGAGTAAAGACAAATAATCAGAAATAACCTACCTGTTCCTCTCAGATACTTATCGTAATCCTCATCTTTGATAAGTTTCCAAGTGCCAATGAAAGCCTCCATTTTTATATTATTGAACTATTTTATTTTTAAGGGAACCGAAATGGTGAAGCAGACATTACCTGTTTTATTCTGTGCAGCTGCACTGCATTATTTATACACCATCTTGGGGGAGGAGAGTTTTCGGCCTGTTAGATATCTGATTTGTTTGCATGATTATGTGGTTAATTAAAAAAAAAAGCATTGGGTATACACTTAAACCAGTTGATTATCTTGGAACAACGAAGCAAAAGCTTTCACAGACACAGCCCCAAAATACAGAGTTTATTTTACAAGGTTTTGTGCACTGGTACATCAGACAACAATGAAGCCAACATAATGCACTTTTATAAAGCATAATTAAAGATTCATTTAAATGCAAAAGGTTCATGAATGTGTTTTTTTTTTTTTTTTACTTCTTTATTTTCTTTTGGTTCACTTTTCAGAGCACAGAGGAAAAATGTAATTTGCCACACCATCAAATCATTAAAACCTGATGCCTACAGGACTTGCAATAGAATTACATGAAGTGTAACATTCAACAACAGTTGATAAGGACGATGAAAAGCCAGGAATAATAAAGAAGAGTTCCATATTTATTCATTAAAACTTTGACAAAAACTTATAGAAAATAAAGATCACAAAATAGATGATCAACCACATTCTTAAAGTCTAAATTGGACTTACATGACCAAGTGAAATGCTATTTTTTGTATTGAAATTAGACATTCTTTAAGTTTATAGAGAAGTAAAAAATACATCCAGTTGTCCCTTTTTAAACTACAGTAGGAAAATATCATATGGTTGTCTCTAAGACATTCAGACACTGATATCCTTTGTGCCACATGAATATCACTCAGGCGGGAAATTATTGATTCTGCCTGTTTAGATTCTGTCAAAACCAAAGTATTTCCAAGAGCAGATGGGTGTGTTCCTCCATCAGTTTACATCAAAATAATATCCTCCACTGAAGCTGATCTTGCATAGCACAGACTGCAACCATAACGGTAGTTTGGTCAGGGAGGCAAAAGGAAAGATTGATTGTGGTGCTGCTCTGCTGTCTTTTGAGGTTCAGTTTGGTTCAGGCTGTAATGGGTTAAGTTATGTCCCTTCTGCTTGGTCCTTTCCCAGGGCAGGGTCCTTAGCTGGGTCACTTGAGGATGAACCTTCTCCTCCATGTTCAGCATCATCTGTGAAACATAAACCATGGAGACATAAAGACAGTCTCAAAACTGTAACAAGTCTTATTAACTCGTAGCATTTACACTGATCAGCCATGGCGTTATGACCACCACCAGGTGAACTAAACAACATTGATCACCAAATATATACGCTAGTAAACTGGTGACGGGCTCATGGGCACTCAAGGCTCACCCATGCCTGTGGGGACAAAGACCAGCCGGTGCAGTCTGATGCAGCCAATGCAGCATAACTTGCTGAAAAAAGTAAATGCTATTTAAAATTTAAGGCACCAGAACACCCAGTGCACCACATCCTGTCACGCACGAGTCACAGCAGGCAAAGAGCCCAAGGACACCAACTCGACCTCCAAATTCCCCGGATCCAAATCCTATGAAGAACCCACAGGTTTATCCATGGAGGACACACCGAGTGTCCAGAGCTGCCTAGGTGACGTAAGGGGTTTTAATGTTGATGATTTTAATCTTACGGCTGTTGGGTATATTTCTTGTTTACTTATAACTGTTACTTGTAACTGGCAATTTATTTTAACCACAGGAAAGTCTTCTGGAAACCTTCCTCAAATATTTTATTTCTATCAAACCATTAATTTGCCCATGATAACATTTTTTAATTGATTCTTATCCAATTTTAATTTTTAAAATATCGGTAGAAATAACGCCAGAATCCGCAATAAACACCATTTCCCAGACTGCACATCAGCATACCAACATGCTTGCCCAAAACAATTCCCAATAGGCAGCTTTACATTACAAGAAGTACATAATTGCACGAAGTATAACCCAGTGTTTATTGCACTGATGTACCAAGCCTTGAGGCAGTACAGTGGCTTAGTGGTTAGCACTGTCGCCTTGCACCTCCAGAGTCCAGGTTTGATTCACGCCTTGGGTCTGGGTGTGTGGAGTGCATGTTCTCCCCATGTTTGGTGGGTTTGGTCCAGTATTCTCCCACAGTCCATAGTGAATGAATGAGCATGTGATTGTGTGCCCTGTGATGGATTGCCACCCGGTCCAGGGTGTACCCTGCCTTGTGCCCCAAGTCTCCTAGGATAGGCTCCAGGCCCCCCTGCAACCCTGTATAACAGGATAAAGCGGTATAGACTGAGTAAGTGAGGTAAATAACAAGCCTTTGATTCTAAGCTTGTAGGTTTCCCAATTCAGTTTTTTTCCTGTTTTATTTGTTCAATTTGTCTGGCTTAGTTAATATAACCAAAAAAGATAACATGAACCATTGCACAGTGACACTGGAGACTATATAGACTTCTCCTTGGTCGCTCAGTGGTAGGTTTCTCGCCTGCCATGTGCCATTTATATTAATGTCATTAGATGTTTGTTAGGGGAAATAGCTGGTCAAATAAGACCAAAATATTTGCCATACTGACTTCAAGGTCTGGTACCCACCTAAATAAAATGTAATAGAAAAACTACACCAAAAATACAAAGCCACATTGTGCAAATTGTGTCCCTTACATCTTTACGGCTCAGACACACCGGTGAGATAACAGTAATACGTTACCTTCAACAGAAAGATCAGCTAGTTTGTTTGGAAGGTCTGCTGCTTCAGGTCCTGCGTTGGAACCTAAAATATCTGGCATGGCGTTTCGTCGGCCAGTCCTTCCTGTGGCAGCGAAGTCAGTGACAACAGGCTCCACATCCGTCATCGCTGTTCTTGCTTTTCACATTATCATCTGCGAGATACAAAATGGATGTTCATTCATTTTATCATGGAATACATTTCTTCACCCAGGACAATTATTTCTCTATAGTACAAAGGCAGAATGACAGTAGATAGAAAGACTTATCCTCGTGCGAATAATCAGAGATAGCAAAATGTATGATTTTATCTTTATTATTTTTTTACTCTTTGCTACGGCAATATGGTAGACACCTGATTACATTTAGATTTCTTAGCTAAAGCTGTGGCATGGGCAGAATAAAATTTGCAAGTGCATGAGACGATAAGCATGAGACGATTAGGGCCCTAACAAAAATGTCTGAAAAAGTGGGAACTTTGACTTATGAGGCAATTTTTTTGAGCAGGATGATGAATGAAGGTTACAAAAAAGATGTTGGAGATCGCAATTTTAGAATGACACCCTCCTGTTTATTTTTAATATTATTTTATTATCCAAAGTTAGAAGGTTCTGTCAATGTAATTCCAATATCTAAACTAAAGCATTATTCAATTCCTGTGTATTTGTGTAGTGCTTTTAATTGTAGACCTAGTCGTAGTCTTACAGCTGACACCAATACAAATCAATAGAAATAACTGTGTAATTGTAATTGATATTTTCCACTGTGAATTGGGATGTGAAGACCATTCATTGAGCTTCAGGAACCATTTTGTCCTAGTCAGGGTCAGGGTGCATTCACACCTGATGTAATAAGAGAATATATTGCAACTCTGTTACAGAGCACCATGAACATGCACAATCGCATACAAACATGTGACACTCGGCACGGCCGGTAACTTAAGCTTGTGGTAAAACCAGTGAGAGGGGAATGCTACCCACTGTGCCACCATGCTGAAGACCAGACTTTCCTTTTTTAACTGTCAAATGTGTCCCCTACAAGGAGCTAGTGGAGTTAGATGAAGGAGGACCACATGGAGTGAAGACGGCTTAAAGTGATGCGGGAAACCTGATCTTCGACACTCTTACAAATTTCCCACAAGCATTTTTCGAATTAAATCAATTTAGATTTACATTTATTTGTGTGGCAGACAATTTATTCAAAAAGTGAGGTCTTTAACTGCCTAGCTGTTAAACTTATCAGTGTTAAGCATTCTACTCCATTTCCTGTTCAAGACTGATCAAGCAACAATTGGCCCAGGAAGCCCAATCATACTGCTAAGTACGGACCTGTTTCCCTCCATCTATTTCTTCCCATCTTGATACAAGGCAGATGGTCTACAAACCTCAGTCTCAGTATCTAAAGCACTACAAAACAAAATATTAGTAAAGTCCTGTTCTTAGTGTCCTTAAATATACTTTATATGATTATAATATTTTTTTGCATAATCCAAAGAGAGCATTCAAGTAAAACCATGACTTGTGATGTAATTTCTCATTAACGAAGCGTAAAACCAATTGACATTTACAGAACAATCGAATAAGAGGAGTGATGTTATTGACATTCGTAATTCAATCAATAGGAAAAATATTTGAGCATTTGAGCAGATTGTTTCCCTCTTGTCGGGATAAATCTAATATTATAAATATCTTTAAATATGTTTTCCCCATGTGGGGGTAATATTAGGTGACATGATGAGGAGAGCAAAAGAAGGTACTTACTAAGGTTAGTGTTGAGTTCCTTTTGCTTTCCTTCTGTCTAAACATTACAGGAGTTGTTTAATTAGAAACAGCAACAGAAATGCAAATATTATTTTCATGACATGATGTGGGCCATTTTGGTCATTGTCTTCTATTAAATGAATAGAATTTTCTCATAATTGTAAATAAACTTTTTCGTCTTCTGTTATATCTTTAGATTAAATGCTCCGCAGCGGGCATGGAAAAGTTATTTTCTGATTAAATGTTTGAGCATGTAATCGGACATCCTATCTGATCAATGTTCATTTAAATAGGTGAGTTGGATACTTTAATCAGAAAGATTGCTGAAATATTGTCCATTTTATTAATGCTATGGTCACAACCCACAGCAAAGCAAAGATTAAATCATGTTTTTACTCCTTCCCTTTCTCCTAGACAGAAATGAGTAGTTTTTAAGACACTAAAGAGATTTCAGACATTTTCTCCATATTCTTATATGTATCTCCTGAGAAACAGCTTTTTCTCTATCTCTCCATGAGCAAAATAAGAGTCTCATATGTGGAGGAAAAATTACATTGTCATTTTGGATTCCATTTTTGCTCCAAGAACAAACATGTGTCTTACAGTACAGTATGTCGCGCACACACATCTCTGAGCTATTTATTTCTTATTATCCTATGTGTCTGACTTGGTCCTTAAAGAATCAATTTCTCAACTTTTTTCCAAGTGATTGTGCCTGTATTTAGTCTACAAGCCATTAAACAAAGCAATATATTTATAATAACTTCCCTTTAAATGCCAAGCAGTCAGCTTATTGCACTTTGGTTGTTATGATTGTTATGGACGACACAGAGAATGTCAAACTGCATACACCACAACGGCGAACTTCAGACAACAAATTAGAATAAGATTTAGGTTTATTTAACTCTTTTACAACTGGTATTAATCAAACATACTTGTGGCTAACTGCAAGAGAAAGAAAAGAAACACGCGAGCCAACTATAAAGACGAGCTGAGGGCTGATATCAAAGCCACCTTGCCTTCAAGAATGCCAAAGCAGTGCCACAGTCTGATCACCTCCATGCCATGCTGCACTGATGCTGTAATGCATGCTAAAGGATCTCATGAGCTGTAAGCCATAATCATCAAGATGAAAACAAAAAAGGTTTAATATATATATAAGGTGTTGTGTAAAGATTCTAGAACATGAGAGTTTCACTTTTTAAATTAAAAGGGATAAACTAAATAAATAAATAAACTCTTTCCACAATATTCTATTTTTTTGATGGACCATGGAAAATACAATAATACAGTATAATTGCATTGGGGAAGCACTATTACTTTTCTTCCACTAGGGGTTCCTGTACACACATTGTTAGGAGAGTGTATAAAAATACACACTGTCTCTTGCACAAGCAAAACATGACGCATCACACTGTGTGCATAGAATAAGGGTTAGGGTTTCCACACACAAGCATGCATACAGTACACCTAGCAGATAAACTTACATTTTACCACATTATGGCATTTGGTAGATACCTTTTATACCGAGCGACTCATATTTTTATCTCATTACACATGTGAGGGTTAAGGGCCTTGCTCAGGGGCCCAACAGTGACAAATTGGTGGTTGTAGGGTTTGAACCTGGCATCTTCTGAACCGCCCTTCGAGGCCCGCCCGAGCGCCTCACCCAAGCGCCCCACCTCTGGGGCACCTAGTCAGCCTCCTAGAGCCCCCGAGACGCAGCCAACGAGCCCTGCCCCGACCCTCTAGCCCCGACGCCTTAGCCACTGAGCTGCCCCATAAAATAGATAAATGACACTCCAGGTGTTTACCCTTCATTTACATCTATCTAGTTTGGGTGAGATCCTGTGCAGATTGTACCCTTAGACCCCATGTTCTTGGCTAACAGGAATGATACTTGATGTGGGCTTCTGCTGATGTAGGAGATCCACCTCAACACTTTTGTGTTTTCTGACACTTTTTCCACTTTCATTCCACTCTCTATCCTTAAACACACAGTTATGGGTCCGAAAGCAAGATGCATTGCTATGTACTGAGTATTAAATATTTTATCACATTTCGGCTGAGATTATTAAAAACATACACGTATGTATACTTCTCTCTGTCTACAGCAGTACTGATTTGTGCATGGGGTTACTATTAGTATTTGTATTACCCTTTGTGGGAGTGAAAACTTGAACCATCTGTTGAATGATTAACATCATCCCAAGGATATAATCACTTCCTGGAAAGAAAAGGAAAAAAAAATCTGGAGTTTAATCAAGGTCCATCAGTTAACCAGCGATGTACTGAAAGAGCCAAAGCTATTTCTGGAAGACCTCCACTGAGGTTAATAGTGCCACCATGGCAACTCCTAATCTCCTTCAGGGATCACATGGCATTAAAATCTACGTGAAATTCATCTTGCTCTCATTTAGAAAGTCTTAGCAAAATGTAATGGGATGTCATTAAGGTCTGAAACACTATGGTGTAGCAAAGCTCCTCAAGGCTATCAATCCTGACACATCTAATGTTTGTTCCCCTGTGCACTAAATAAGAGCTCGTTAAAGGCTCAGGATAGGCTTTACTGGGAGCTACAAGTTCTTCAGTGGTTTTATTGCAGGCTCGTCCTGCCTCATTCATCCTCATTCATCATCACCTGCATGTCCAAGAATCTCTCTCGCTCTCTCTGTAACCAAACAACATGTTAATCAGCTGTCATGACACTAAACATGTGCACTCTCGGATTTTTGTGATGTATCATTAAAAAAAATTAAACACATGAACGTTGAAAAAGTTGATTGAGGTTTATAAAGTTATAGAGAGGTTTCTAAACAT
>JAOVVA010000035.1:9447921-9460076 GCA_028565275.1 Leiocassis micropogon
AATTTGACCATTAATTTTGTGACATTATAGGGGAAGCTGAGCTTCCCTTGCAGTCTTAAAGAAATCGCCACTGCTGATGCATTTTGTCTGCAAAAACAATATGCAATCTTCAGGATGTGATTCAAACCTGCACAAATGTGGCGGCACTTCTAATTTTTGCACTTCTTGTTTTTACCATCATTCACTATCTTGGTCTAACTTGTTAATGGCGCTGCCTCATGATGCATCATCAGCATGCTAATGGAAACTCATTCTGAGAATTCTATTAGGGAGAGAACATGAAGTACTTAAGTACCTGAAGCAGTCCTTCCACACTGTGTTGTATTTGTTATGCACATGCATGAAAAAAGACTAATTTAAGAAACACTCCACCCTGAAAATTCTTTAATAATGATTAAAATTAAATATTTATGATGTTATTAGGATGATTTGTATCACTTTTTTTGCTTGTTTATTGCAGATCTTTCATTATTTTAATATAAAATTACAGAAGCAATCATCGGCTGTCCCAGGGGACACTGCTAGTATAATTATAAAGGATAAAATAGCAGTTAAGGATAAATTAGTTTTTATCTTCCAAAAAATGTATGAGCTTACCGGCATGATGACATTTGATAGTGGTTTGAGCGTGAAAGATTAAGTTTTAAAAGTTGATCTGTTAAAACATATAAAGATCTAGACAGACTAAAGCCATCTTGAGATAAAACAAGAGTTAATGGTCTGATCACCTTGTAATTTCCTGCTTAAGACTGATAAACTTGAATGTTTATGACAGAATGACATAAAATCAACATGGCTGCACATAGCGTTAACAATGTAAAGTACCCCACTTCTCCATGTTTACATTAATTTTTATCAGTATTTCCTTTAGATCTGTTAATATACAGATGCAGTACTTAATCACAGATGCTCTGTATCTGTAGCTGCTGTCTAGCTTGTTGGTACGCTATTCACTATTGTTCCGCTGCAAAAGGTTCAGTCCAAAATGCATAACTAGTAATTAATAGTCCTGAAATTGTAAATGTGCATTAAAGTAGCTTATACAGCATGTCCCCAAGTTCATTCGAGAGCATGTTCATAAGTCAAATTTGTTCGTAAGTCCAACAAACAGTATCTAGGTACTAGGATACTAACACAATTGGATTTACACAGTATAAAACTAAGATGTTCTATGATCTTGTCCTTGTCTCATCCCTGGCCGCCAATGGTTGAACGATTCATGTTAAAAGAATGACAAAATGTCATTAGCTCAGTGGTAGGTTTCTCGCCCACTATGGGGAAGGCCTGAGGGTTAATTCCCACGCAGTGCCCAAACCTCAGCTACTGAATGCAGTGCCGCTCCCAAGCGTGGATTACAAAATTTCATTACAAAATGAATCTGAAGGTCATGTTTACTATAAAGATCGATGTGTAAGTGATTCAAGTTGCTTGAAGACAGCATTATGCTTTTTAGAGTCCACTGATCTTTTGTAAAATGCAAAATAATTGCATATTCTGAAATATTGAATATTCAACACCTTAAGAACGCATACATTTAATACAGCTATAATATCCTATGTTTTTTCAGCGGCGAACATCAACGCACCACCATAGCAGACCATCCGATCTGCACAGAACTTGGAACAAGTTTAGACTGAATGGTCCTATTACACTGGATAACTATGTCCTAACATCTATAGCATCCTGTATGTTATAATAAAAAGGTAAAGAAAAACCGTTCCCCTACTTTCCACACAAGCATACTGTATTAACACTTAAGTACCCTTTTTTAATTCTGCTGAGTGCTCTTGATCCACCTCTCATCATTATAATAGCACCATGGGAGAATACAGTGTGGGTAGTCTAGATTTACAAAGCGTGTGTAGGATACCTGCTGCCTCAAAGACCCTAATAAATTATTCACACATATAAGAAGAGAAAACTCCTGGATCAGATCAATCGTGAGCTTTTTTGCAAGCGCTGCACACCATTTATTGCTCCGTCCATCCTGGCAAAGACAGTTATCAATGTAAACACCGAGGCAAAACCTGAGAGTTGTAAAACGTCAGTTTACACAACGATTCTGGATATGAACAGACAATAAACGAGAGCATGCTGCAGTATGTCATGCGTCAACCCTTGTATAAAATGTCTTAACGATAAAGTATGGTTTACTTTTAGCTTCAGTGCCGATTTTTTAGATTTATGACAACAGCCACAGGTTTTTGTGAGACTTGTGAGATTTTAAACAACATGCAATATAGTAGCTCAATCCCTGCGTCCTCATATGGAGACTTTTACTTTTTGGGTTCTCTGCACCTTATACTTTATTCTGTCTAACTTCAGACCTTATTATTAGACACTTTTATAGCATTTATGGTAGCAAAAGGTGTATTGGGCTGTCAAATTCAGTTTCCTGTTCAAAGACAAGGCTTAGATTTTATACTTATTAGCTCCTAGTAATACCAAATACTGTATATAGGAAAAAATAAAAATGCATGCGAAATTAAAGCTTGGGTCTTAAGAGGTTAAGACTCCCTCCATGCTTCTTGTACTACGTGGTCTTAAACACATCCAAAGAAATCTGAACACTATCCAAGCCAAATGGGGAGAACTATAAAAAGCAATGCATATTTATCAGTATGTACAGTACCTCTGCAAAAACAGTTGCCAGCTGGTTGGTCCAGGTGGTGAAAACAATAAAACTGCACGTGACAAACCCTCATAGACCTCATAAGGGCAGGTTTAGACACATACAGTATGATACAGATCACTGTGGATATGCATACAGCCTTCATTAGTGATTAGCAATATGCAACATTTAAACTAAGATATTCTCTTTCTTTGCTTTATGATCAGTAATGATTTATGATAGAGTGACCCAAGAGAAAACTCAGTTGTTGTTTTTTTTTTTGTTTTTTTTTACAAGCTCCTACTTGTGTTTAGCTGCCAACACCCCATAAAACAACATGGTTCAAAATTTCCATTGTTTTGACTATAAACTACGCCGTCTGGCCAGAAACAGTCACAGTTACAGAAAAGTCAAATTATTGGCCTGCATCAAGCAAAGAAAACAACTAAATAGATCTGAAATGACTGGAATTGGTTTAAAAACTGTCCAAAACATTGATACATTTGGAAGGATTGATGCTGGACTGTCGGCTTCATGGAAGATCTGTGGTTGGGAAAATAAAACAGAATCAAGAAGTACTGTAACTGGAAGAAAAACCATGGTGAACCTGATCCCCTCCTGTACCAGCACCACATACACCAACATACACCATCATCCCATTGCTACTGTATATATGGGATTGAGAAGGACTGGCAAACTCTGCATAGCAACAGATGGGCACTTAAACACTGACCTTTGATGCAAGTTTGCCTCATTAACCATCCGCTGAGTGTGTAATGGTACTTCGTAAAGATCCCGACTGAAGTAGATGCAGTGAACTTTGCACTTGTGCTTGTTAAAACCCTTTTCACCCCAACTATAAATGGAACACCACGAGCTGCTGATGGTACGTGTTAATGTGTGATGCGAAGAAGATTTCAGAATATAATGAGCCACGACACAGGCTGTGTACAGAGTAATGTTGCTTAGCACTAATGACTGTGGTGTATGCATGAATGTAGGAACAATAATTTGGGCCTTTTGCTCCTGTTTAGCCCCTTGGGTATAATTATACTTTCTAGCAGGTGCGCTGAGTTTCTGTGATAATCAACATGGCATGAAAAGCAGGCTTCCACTGGAGGCAGCAGGAGTGGCACTGCCTATACAAACCCTAATTAATGTAATGGTATCATGGTCATCATTAATGAAAACGTCTGATTTATAAATAGGTTGTGCAATGCAACAAAATAATAACAGTATTATTATAAATTATGTGTTTTTCTGAGACATCATGGATATCATGATGCAGATCATTTTTTTTTCTTTTATTACAAACTGACTGGAAGCAACTTAATTTAAAAAATCCAGGACTTTTGATTGTGCAGAATAAAACACTAATGCACTCACCCCAGTGTTTCACTAGTGATTGAATACCATCAAGGTAGAAAGTTTTCTCAGTATGCCGGAGCCATGATCAGACTTCCTGTTTCACATCTGAAACTCCTTTAATGCCCCAAACATGTGGAAATGGCTTGGAGCGAGGTCAGTACTGTACAGCGAATAACTCCTAACCGAGTTCCTCTAATGTGCAAGTGGTGCTGGTGGGTATGAGTAGTATGAGGTTCTGCATTGTCCTGAAGAAATCATAGAACTTTGCTTATCAAACCAGGATATTTTTTGACTGAGAGGATTCCAAAGGAATGGGATTACTAGGACTGTTTTTAAATGTTTTAATTCAGTTTTTCTCTGCACACCGGAGCCATGATCGGACATCCTGACCTTCCGGGTCAAAATCTTCCTTTAACTCACTGCAGATTAGCAATCTTCTGTGCTGGTCAAAGGCAGAGAGCTTTCTTGGTACCCAAAGTGCACTCAGCTTCCAGAGATGCAGGTGTTTGTGAATTATTGTATGTAAACTACCCACAGACAGATGTGTCTCTCTTGCAAGAGACAAGTGACAAGGAATTGGTCATTTTAAAGGATCATTGGATACAGGAATGACTGTAATGGTCCCCGAGCCACCTCTTCTGGGACATACTGCAAATGACTTTATGTCAAATGTTTTACACCATACTATGATTGAAGTCTTCTGTAAATGTTTTATGAAGGTTTACACCTTCATTTATAAGAAGCGTCCTTACAAGTCTCAGTTTGACTTGAACACCCCTTGTACTGAAATGAACCGTTCTATTTTCTTTCTTATTTTAAAAATGTGTAACACTTCTGTAATGAAGACATACTGTGTACCATAAATATGCCCTAAAGGCTAATGAGGTGATATTATTGTCCTTGTGCCAACCCCTATTCATGACCTACTAGTCTTAGCCAGTCTGGAGACTTCCATAAATAAAATGTCTCCTTACAAAACACTTCATCATATCAACAATTAAACATTTTCTTTGTACTAGCTCGTTTCCTAATCCGGGCCAGGGGTGGCTCAGTGGTTAAGGCATTGGACTACGGTTCGGAAGATCCCAGGTTCAAACCCCACAACCACCAAGTTTCCACTGTTGGGCCCTTGAGAAAGGCCCTTAACCTCAACTGCTCAGATGTGTAATGAGATTAAAAAAAAAATGTAAGTCGCTCTGGATAAGAGTGTCTGCCAAATGCCTAAATGTAATGTAATGTAATCTAATCCAATCAGAATCATGACTTAAAAACGCTGCCACATATGACAAGGTATAATAATATGGACAGAAATCTAGATCATGATGTTCAAAAACTATGATGTTGGTTGTATGGTTATTTTACAATACAACAATCTTACTGTTCGTGTCCTCTCTACTTAAACCAAATCCTTGAAGAAGTTACACATTAGTATTCGCACTGCTATGTTAGTAAAGTTCATCTAGTTTAATATCAAGAAAAAAAAATCTCATTTAAAAATAAATTCCTTTGTGCCTTGGAAATCCCTCCGAAATATCAAAAGTCCTTGTTGAACCTCATGAAATGAAAGTGTTATTTTAAAAGAAGCAAAAAGCCAATTTTCTTCAGTGTGGGTCAATAAAAAATGATTTTCAACAGTGATTTTTCTGCCTATTACGCAAAAGTATAAAGGCAATTTCATTCAGCCCTTTTCTGGATCATCCATTATTGCTCTAAAGTTGAAGGAAATGTCTCTTCACAGACAATAAAAATACATGAATAAATAAAATAAAACACTTTCCTGAGCAGCTACAGGAAAACGGCATGGGCAACGAGTGCGTTTGTGTAAAAGCCGTCCAGAGAAAACAGAGAGAGCGTCTATAACACCCTCAACAACTTGTGCTGTCATTTTCCATTTATGTTACCAAGCTGTTTGCTGTTTCCTGATGCGTTAACAGTGTGCACACCCTGCATTCAGCATTACTGAAGAGCTTGTGGCTCTGCCGCAGAATGATCCTTACGTGCGTGAAGAACGAATGTTTAACACGCTGCGTAAAAGGAAAGGCCTTGTCCAGCCATAACATTATTGTTAACATTTTTGTCTCTTTCCTTTTGAATTGATAATCTATCACAGTTAACCCTTTTTCACCCAAAGTGAACCAGGTGCTAGATCATGTCTGGTGCTAGTGCCAGTTCAGAGCTGGTTCAATAACAAACCTTCTTAGAAATGGCTTTGTTTTTCCATGGGCTAGAGACTCATGTCAACTGTATACATCTGTTTATGTCTCTACTTTCCCACCAATGTTAGCGGCAGAAAGGTAGCAGCAACCACAACACCAACAATGCAGGACTTGGTATCTACCACAAACATGGCTTTGTGATCAGTTCTCCTGGCTTTGAGATCAAACCATCATTACTGGAAAGCATTACCGCTGCCCATTGCATTTTGAGGCCATTTTCTTTATCTTTTGTGGTGGCCACAACACTACAGTACACAGGAAGTACACTATTTTGGTTAAAAATGGCGGTCACAAACATTTAGTTAGTCCTGGCCTCCAGCCCCTATGTAAATGGTTCTTTGTTCTAGCCCAGAAAAGTGTTGGTGCCCGCATGGAACCATTTTTCTGTTAGCCTTGGTGAACAAGGCCTTAGCGAGTGATACAGCATTCATGACCTGTTATTCAAAATAGAACTACATGACATCATAGCATGGCAGATTATTATTATTATTATTATTATTATTATTATTAATATTATTTATTTTTTTGTAATTCTGATCTTTGTGATCCGTGACCAATGAGCATACAACTTGTACCACTCGACTTGCCACATGCCCTTCAAGCCCTTTCTTTCTCTGAAGAAAAGCAATATAGGAAATCTGAGAGGATTTTTAAAATGGCCTCAATGCCTATCTGAAGTGAGAAAGAATAATTACACAAATTATGATTCATAATTATGATTATGAATAAATGGGGTGAGTGAGTCATGGCTTCATGATCCGTCTAATATCATTACATATATGGGGATTAAGTCAAAAAGTTACACAGGGAAAGTTATACTGTTTAAGAATCAGGTAATGTGCATGCTTTATTCTGTTTTCTGAATTCTATTCCAGATTTTGTCTCCTCTGTTCTTGTAGAAATCTCCACTCTTCTGGGAAAGCTTTCCACTTTCCATTTGTTTTCATTCAACCACAAGTGCATTAGTGAAGCCAGGTAATGATTTCGAGTAAACAGGTCAGGGCACAACTGGCATTCCAATTCATTCCAAAGGTGTTTGTTACGTGGAGTTGAGGTCAGGGCTTTGCATAGGCCACTCGAGTTCTTGGCAAACCATGTTATCATGGAGTCTACTTTGTACAAATGGGCATAGTCATGCTGGAACAGGTTTGGCCCTCTTAGTTTCAGTGAAAGGAAATTGTAATGCTAAACAACACAAAGACATTGTATACAGTTGTGTTAAATACATGCACATGCACATATGGGTGAGACAGTCAGGTGTCCACAAACTTTTGGCCCTAGTGTGTATAGCATATATTGCTCCTTAGAAAATTCTGATCTCTAGGGGGCATATTTGGTACATATGCATGCAATATGCCTAGTAGAACTGAAATGCGTTTTATGTATGAAATATTCTGTATACCTCACAAACTGTTAGAAAAAACATTTACTAAATAATAAATGTGTGTTCAAGTCACCAGGACTTTCAATTGTGCAGAATAACAGAACCCAGTTACAAGAGTAAAAACTCCCTTTATTTCTCTATATAATCCCCTGCTACACTAATGCAGTTATCCCAGTGTTTCATTAGTGGTTGGATTCCATCAAGGTGGAAAGTTTTCACCGGATCCATGATCGGACTGCCTGCTTCATGTCTAAAACACTGGCCTCCCAGGAACTCCTTTAATGGCCCAGACATGTGCAAATGACTTGGAGTGAGGTCAGGGCCGTACAGAGGATGTGGGAATAACTCCCAGTTGATTTCCTATAATGTGCAAGTGGTGTTGGTGGGCAGTATGAGGGTGTGCATTGTTCTGTAGTAATAGAATGCCTTTGGTTATCAAACCAGGCCATTTTTTCCCCCTGAAAGCATTCCATTTGCTGAATGGCATCATCATTCATTGATTAATTCACAAGAATTTTTATTAAAAGTCCCCGTTTGACTTGAGGAATGTCTGTGACATGCACATAGTATGATGATGCTGGCTACTCTTGCATTCAGTAAGAAACACCTGTGACTGACACCCACAGGTCAAACCAAACATATACTGTATATATTAATATGGTAGGTTTTTTGCCTGCTATGTGGAAAGCCCGGGTTCAATTCCCACCAAATGCCCAAACCCCAGCCACTGGATGCAGTGCCAGTCCCAAGCCTGGATAAAATGGAAGGGTTGTGTCAGTAAGAGCATCCGGCATAAAAACCCGTGCCAAGATGGTCTGCCGTGACGACCCCTCGACGGGAGCCAAATAACAAAAATTGTACAGAATTGTTGATAGATACAGTACTGAATATGCCGCTCAAATATACTGTACAGATACAGTATATTTGGGTGGCCCATTCACAGCTCTACACAGCAGTGGCATTTTACATAATACATTTTTATTATAGACATCTATCATGCTCTAATTTGACCAATGGGGACTGAGAAATTGTGCATAGCAACAGATGGACTACAGTCAGTAAGAGCATACTTACAAAATGTACCTGTAAAGTAGATGAACATGAATCCTTGCTATAACACAGTTCAGAATAATTTTCCTGTAAAAGCAAACATTAATGTAAAACGATCTTATGTATGTATGTATGTATGTATGTATGTATGTATGTATGTATGTATGTAAAGTGTATATATAGTGGTGATGTGCACGATCCAATACATCTATAATCCTTCAATCATAAATAGAGAGAATAGATTCAACAATGCATAATAGCCCAAGGTCAGTAGGATGCACTGGTTTTTATTTATTTATTTTTCTCTCTGCTGCAAATAGAATTTAGGTTACATCCATTTAAGCACATTATGTCTATTCATAGCTGAGGTCAAGCGTGGCTTTTTGTCCTGACAAAATAAAGCTGCATTTATTCTGGGATCAAATGCACACGTCTTTCTGTCTATAAAAAAATATTATGGGAATTTCATCTTTTCAATTTCATCCCTGTCCAGATTTTTTTTTTTTTTAAATCAAAGGTTATGCATTCAGCTTGTATAACCTTTTGAAACTGAAATGTTACAATGTTACTTAGAACAATGCCTGTCTGCGAAACACACGTCACGTGCTGTCGGTCTGCATCCGAAACGAACAGGCAAGGCGCGAACAGGAACAAAGCTGCACTAATCATCTCCTGCGTGTGAAATCTGGGACATTAATAAACTTGTAGGAATGATCACACGTGTCTATGTTTGACATTATTATAGTGGCTTATCGTGATATGTTAATATATATTCTCTATATATCTATATTAAGCGTGTCTGAACTTTAAACGCAAAGCTGAGAGAATTATATCTTTATAACTTACCTCACCGAGCAGGCTTAAATCAAACGGGTTTCCATCACGACAGAGAGAGAGAGAGAGAGAAGTCCGTGCATTGACCGCTCAGCGCATCCTTCCTGCTCGGGATTGTCTCTCGGTGTCTCTCGCTCTCGAACCGACAGTTCACGTTAATCCGAGTTCGAGCGCATCTGCTGCGACGTCACGCATTTGCGCGTCGCTGGAAACCGTAACCAGGAAACACTAGATTTCTACTCAAATCACTTTTCGATCACCAGGCCTATAGCGTCCTTATACCGGTACCGACAGAGGAGACCGGGGTCAGGTGGAACACAGCCAGCTTGCTACAGGACGCACTGACACACACACACACACACACACTCCGTACTGGATTAGGGACGGGAATCAGCAGTCACCTCCCGATACGGTATTATCACGATACCGACAGTGCCGATGCGAATAAAATTGCGATTCTACAATTTTATAAATATCCCGATTCGATTTTGTTACAATTTTAAATATTTAAAATAGGGGGCAGTGGTGGCGCAAACATCTCATACATACAGTACATCTGACAAATAACTGCATCTAGATCTTTAAAAAAAAAAGTTTAATGATTAATTAAATGTAGCGCATTTACAAGATCTTGCACATTTCTTTAGTACTTTATTTGGCACTTTATGCCTCTTAATCTTTCAATCAATCAATCAATCAATCAAAATTTATTTATATAGGTCTTTTATAAATTGGTCTTTAAATATTATAATGAGCCCTATTCATGGCATGAAAAAAGTATACCTATAAAACGTCCAGGTTTAACATATTTTTGTTCATTTGACATGTACAAAGTGTTTAAATAAATTCATCCAGTAAAATTATTACATAATTTTATCAGGTATGATTCAAAGGCAGGCTATCTATTATTGAACTATACATCTATGTGTTTTCTATTTAATCTGTTGTTGTGGCCTTCTGTTTAACTCTCAGTTTCTCCTCATAAATAGGAGCATCAGAAGAACTGATCCACCTGATCCAATAACAAATGGTGTCTGCCATCTCACAAAAACAAATCTAAGATGCTCACTAACACTGAGTTGTTTGAAAGATCCCCTCAAATAGGCTCATTGCCCCATTATAATTAAGACCATGCTCTCTGGCTCCCCCTGGCAGCAAAAGATGGTATGTCAGTGATCTTTGCTTCTAGTGATCGAACAAACACTAACTTTATTTCTTTATTTTATTTATAATTTAAGCTGAAAAGGATGAATAAATAGTTACAAATATGGTATTTATAGGAATCCTGTAAATTTAGGATAATGTTCATATCCTACTTGTGCCCCAGGGTGGGGTGTAAATTGGCACAAAAGAAGACTAAAGAATGTAAAGCTTGACTTCAAATCCTCCCCCCCCCCTCGTAAATTAGTGCACTGGTATATTTGGAATATATTGTTGAACTGATGTTTAATCGGAGTGAAGGTAAGAGTAAAATACTCCCACTTCACAAACTGTTCTCTGCATGCAAACACACACTGTTCTCTATACATATATACATACATTAACTGTTCTTTGTATACACATACACACACAATTACAGGTCCAATAGAGAAAAGGTCCCTTGCACCCGTTGCTGACTTATTCTCCATGAGTTGCAACCTATGGCTAAGGTTGTGGCATTGGTTAAGGGTCCACTGACAAACATGGCCTATATGGTTGCTCCACTATATAACCCCTATATCCCAAAGCATATCTGCTGGATGTCCATAGCTTCGTGCGTCACCTTGTCAGGGTCTGAGGTGGGTTAGAAGTAGTGGTCATGAAGCAAGGTATGTACTAACATGATGGTAATGTGGTTTGAACCTGGGACCTTCCAAACCGTAGTCCAACACCTTAACTACTGGATTTCCCCCACCTTCCACGTTGACTGCTGTGATGGAAGCGATAGAAAACCAATCACACAAACTCTATAGTTATTCTGAACTGCCTTTATTTTTTCCCTGAGTACTCAGTGCCACCAGGGCAAAATGCCACCCTGGGTCATGAGTCCTGTGCTGTCACTATCACACAGCCAGGCTGAGAGCAAAGGAGGGGTTTCCATCTATCCACTGACTGTTTGTCTCATATAAATCACCACATCTTACTAGTCTGACCTGAAATATTTCTCTCCTATAGAGAGAAATTTGATTCTCAAATATACAGAACAAATAAAATCCCATGTCAGTTCAATGTGGAACAATTTTTTAGTTTCCAATTACGAAATGATTCTGTATTTCACAGGATCATTGGCAACCCTTACAGGTCTACCATTTGGTCACTTATACTATTTGGTCATTACAACCACAAGGTCATTGTCAAATCCACCACAAGGTCATTTCTGTCACCATGTCTTTTGTCAAGTTTACCATTTGGTCAATTCTTCCACCAGGTAATTTCTGCCACCAGGTCTTTTGTCATGTCTACCATTTGGTCAATTCTTCCACCAGATCATTTCTGCCAAGTCTTTTATCAAGTCTAAAATGTTGTCATTTCTTTCACCAAGTCGTTGATCAAGTCTACCATTTGGTCATTTCTTACATCAGGTCATTTCCTCCACTAGGTTTTTTTTTTTTTTTCCCCACCAGGTCTTTTGTCAAGTCTACCATTTGGTCATTCCTTCCACCAGGTCTTTTTTCAGGTCTACCATTTGGTCATTCCTTCCACCAGGTCTTTT